>JAZGTK010003851.1:0-26109 GCA_036877625.1 Ambastaia sidthimunki
GGGGAAGCAGAGTGTTTTCAACACTGAACTGTTATACACTTGCTCAGTAACTGGATTTCATTTATTTAACAAAAAAAGTTAAGGATTGCGGCTTTAAATAATCTAAATATTACGATACACCTTCAGAAATGATTTTTCTTTACAAATATATACAATTCATGCAGTAACCACACAGACATCTGGAAATGTTGTTTCAATCTCAGGTACAGCTAGTAATAACACACACTAGTCTGGTTGTTTAGTTTAAACCTCATGCTATATATTTCACCTGTATTTCTCTGGGGTAACACAGTTTGGAGTTCTGCATCAGAGGGTGATGAAGCAGATCATCTCTCCATCGTCTGAAGTGCATTTGTATCTCCTTGAGCTGTGACAAGAGATTTTGCTGTTGTTCCATTTTTTTTCCACCCTGCGAGATGAAATGATTTGTGAGACATCGTACAATCTTCAAACGAACTGACTGATCTTAAAGATCTTACCTTTGAAAGAACAGCATGTTTCATTTCGAGCATTTTAAGCAGAAGCTTGAAGGCGAGTACTGCCACGCTGTATTGTGGAACAAGTCGCGCGATCTTGCAAGCGCTCGTGTGAACGTTCTTGCAACACTCCAGGATGAAGTCGAATGATTTGGACTCCGTGAGTCTGAGCATTAAAAAAAGTTGTGCAGTAATATCCAACAGTTTAAACAACAAGAGCAGAAAACAGGATATAGCCCACAGATAATGACTGGAACTACATGATACCTTTCTTTTTCCCCCGCAACCGTCTTCAACAGATACCGCAGGACCTTCTCAACTGCCTGCAATTCAAAAACACAAACACTGATGCTAATAATATAGCTTTGTGTGATGAACAGTCCTGTGCAGAAGATCTATGTCAAGATTCTTTAAAAAAAATCGTTTTTCTGTTTTCTCACAAAAAGTGTTTAGAAGCAGGTAAAAGTTTCTTTAGATACCTCGAGGTTTTTCTCATTTCTCATTTGATCAGTGTTTTGCACATGTTGGCAGATCTCCTTCATTCTGTACATCAGACTCTGAATCACAAGCTCAGGAACAATTTTTGTTGACTGAGCAAACGCAGGGACATCCTCAAAAGCCACCATTGTAAGCCAGCTGGTCAGCAGGTCAGGCTTGTCTTTGGTTACAGACAAGTGTTCTTGAATCATCTGAAGGACCATCCTGCAGATTTAAGAAGAAAACTTGTAATATCTCTCCCAGTTCAAATCATTTCATATTTTCAGAATTAAAAATGATCCTTTAAAATAATTTAGACAAACCTCCTCTTGTCAGAGTTTCCTCTTATTTTCTCTCTAAACCAATGATAATTGACACTTTCAAGCCCCGCCCATCTCTGCTCATCCACAGCTGAGTCTGGATCTGACTTTGACCCTGGACTTCTTAATAAATGAAGGGCAGGAACAAGTAGCACCAGTTCTGAGATCAGTTTTTGTGCACATTGATTCATCAGCTCTGTAACGGTGCTGAAAACAAACCAAATTACACACAATTATTGTGATGCGTTCTTCTCATTAACATATTGAAATTAACCCAAATGACTATTCATCATTAGGAAAAATGTTTAGAATATTTTAAATAGTTTAATAAAAATTTTTGAAATGTTTAATGTTTTTTCAGTTTCTCAGAGGATCAGAAACAACTGCTGTAAAAAGCTGCAGTAAACACGGCAGCATCTGCAGTAACCAAACAAGTGATGTAGCAGCGAAATCAGAGCTGACAGCTCAAATGATAAATCATTATTATAAACTTACAGTTGTGAATCAGAGAAAGCAGAAGAGATTGTGTTGAATCTGTTATCTACTTAATAACTTACTCAATAACTGATCTTCATTCATTTTTAACCAAATAAAGCTGTGAACTCCAACATTTCTCTAAAACAACATTTTGTCTTAAGACAAAACCTTTGAAATCTTAAGACTCACACGCTGATGACAGGTGGAGCTGCTTGCATGTCTCTGATAGAAGCTGCATTTTGAGAGACAATTTGGCAGAGCTTCCCCCAGTCTTTTATGCTAAGATCAACCACACAGCCACGGCACACCCGAAACACTGAGAGGGCCACTTCCAAACCCCTGATCCCAGCTGAGCTCTGAGAAGATTCTACATTTAAAACCTCAACCAGTCTTGCAGAAATCAGCTCTGAGACCTAAAATAAAGAACTACAGTCACTAAAGTATTATTGTAGTTTATTTAACATTGGAATAAAGCTTTAAAAAGATCACACTTACATTTATTGGAAATGGGGCAAGATCCCAGGGGAACTTTATCCTTCCCTCAAAGCTTGACTGAAAACTGTTTTTGAACTGTTTTAGGTGATGAATAAATGTCTCATGACTCTCATGGTTAGACGGTTCCCATTTCTGAAACACTCTGTCCAGTAACACATGAGCAGAAGTCTGCCAGCCTTTGCAAATGTCTTTTTTTGCATTCTGAAACCAACTTTTCATCCAGTCTTGAAAAGATCCTGAGCTTGAACTTATATAACCTTCATAAAGGTGCAGTTCTGGAAAATCCAGCCACAAAATTAGACATTATAACAGAACTACTGAACGTACTGAAAATGTAAAAACGCCATATAAAAGTTTGTAGTACCTGTAACTCTGTTGTCAGTAGGTATATGCATGCACCTCAATGCTATTTCCTCAATGTACTTGTGTTTCTGTTGCACTGCATACATATACTGTATTACACCACCCCTCACAAGGCTTTGATCAACTGAAAATGTGGCTTCAATCAAGCAGGATCCCTGTTGTAAACCCCTGAGCCAAAACAAATCACATTACAGTAAAAACACACAAAGCACCAAAATGTCATGATTTTCATATTAGTTACATGTTCTCATGCAATATGGATTGTGTTTACTACCTGTCGCCAATGATCTGCACTACAGGAAAATTTAATTCTACAACCAAAAATAAAAAGAGTAACTTACATAAAATGTGTAATTTGTAGTTCAATGCTTCCTGTCTCATAATTGAGCCACAGAGAGTTATACTCTTTATTAAATCTGAATCTTTTGTCCAGAAGTGCATATATGTGGACGGTAAACATCGGCTTTTTGTCTGGAGGCGTCACAGGGGAATGTTTTCTGTAAAAAAAGTAGACAAAAATTGTAACATGCACCAGAGGTCACACAGTAAAACTCTTTTAAAACGTTTGATCTGATAAGCACAAACCTCTGAGTTTCTTTGATTTCTGATGTTTTGTCCTGAGTCGCTGCTGTTTGGTTCTTCTGCTCCTCGGAGACTTTAGGCTGATTTCCAGCTTCTGCCGCAGCCTCTGCATATGTTTTACGTCCTTCTGCTCCTGATCTGAGGTCTGTGGTGTTCTGCGAATCAACTCTGGAATGTTTTTCCTTCGACTCCGTGTCTTTCTGCTCATCTCCGGCTTGTTCTTGGCAACCATCTGATAGTTTGGTGCTCTCTCCTTCTGTTTTCCTTTCGCTCTGCTCTGTACTCTTCTGATTTTCTCCATCACTTTCATTTCCTCTCTTCCCTGGCAACACTGTTTCCTCCTCCATTTTACTCTCCTCTGTACTGTGTTTATGTGGCTGTGGTAAATCATTGCTGTTGGACTTTGTCTCTTGATCAACAGAATTGGTCTGAGTGCACTTGTCTTCCACCGTACTTGAGTCTGTTTGAGTTTCAGCCTCTTTTCTTAGTGGCTCAGATTTTGAGCTGTGCCGTTCATGGCTTCTGGGTCTGGCTGGATCTGAGTCACCAGTACGTTTAGTTTTGGGTTTATTTTGTGAATGTGTTTTGGCAGAAGAGGTGCTACCGTCTCTTTTTTTGGCCTCTTTCTTCTTTCTTTTCTCCGCATGTCTTTTATTCCTGGGCATTTTCTAGGTTTCTTACAGCTTGTGGCTTTTTTTGTTGGGGCAAAAGGATCACATGGCAAAGACAAAATTAAAATGATAATAAGACAAACATATCTAAATAAAATGTTATTAACAGAATTGAGGGAGGAGCTGTGTTAAGGTTATGATTTATCATAACAAATACCAGTTTAATAATGCAATGATTGTTTCTTAATCATAATCCTCACAGATTAAATGTAAGACATTAAATTAAATGTAAATTAAGTGTTGTTTATTAAATCAGAGCGAGTCCTACCAGCTGAATCGTCCTGATATTTCAGGACACAATATGAAGCACAAACTTCGGTAAGTAATCGCCGATCCGGATATCTGTCAGAATATACAGAAATAAATCATCATACCTGTGAAAGCAGACAGACTGATGCGTGAATCTCTTTCTCTCTGTTCATGCGTGAGGGTCTTTCTCTCTGTTCATGCGTGAGGGTCTTTTTCTCTGTTCATGCGTGAGGGTCTTTCTCTCTGTTCATGCGTGAGGGTCTTTCTCTCTGTTCATGCGTGAGGGTCTTTCTCTCTGTTCATTCTGTCGTGTTGGAAAAACGCGCATAACTTTCAGTTTCGTTTCACCGGCTGGTTTCGCGTCTCCTGAATATTAATTACATCCAGCTGACGTCACTCAGCAACCTTTCTCGAAAACAACATCATTAAAGGAGAAACACAGCAAGTTGTCTAATGAACAGATTTACACATTTAGACCAGATCATGGTTTAAAAGCTTCATGTTCCAAAGTCAACAGATGTGTATAAGGTTATACTTACAACTCCTGAAATAAAACTCTGAACGTATTTATTTGTATTTAAACTACTGGTCACAGGATACAGTAAAACATTAAAACAAGACTGCTGCATCCAATGAATCAGTTTTATTGTTGAACTTCTCTCTGCTTTAAACTCCAGAGCAACACAACTCAGGGCATCTGGTGTCAGAATGGGGTGATATCAAAGAAACAGTGTATAACCTCTAACACGCTGCTTATCTCAAAAATAAGATTCAAGAGAACATTCTGTCAACGTTGACCAATGCACAGCATTTGAAAAAAATCAGGGACAGAAATTTAAGACTTTTTGAGAGTCGAGCCAAATCTACTTGATAGGAAATCCTACAAAATATAAATGCAATAAAAATATGCATGTAAACATCTTGTTTAAATATTCCAGAGGGCTGAAATTGTCCTGAATGCATGTTTAAGATAACACACCTTTGGGCTGATTTCTAAAACAAAAAGAAAGCGTTTTCCCTAAGAAATACAAATGTCTAGGGGTCACACATCTCGAAACCGTGCAACTGTAAACTAAACTAATGCAATGCAGGGGTAGAATAAAAATAAGCCCACAGCAACAATCAATGGATTACTTCTAGAATGTTGCTTTTTTATCTGTACTTCTCTTCATTATAAGTCAATCACTTTCTTAAACTGTCAATCAACTTTCTCAGTCAGGTGTGAGATAGCGTCTGGGGTGAGAATATCGAGAGACCATGACAGAACCCTTTCTCCATCCTTCTGTGTCTGTGCTCAAACATTCAGACTTCTCTCATCATCAGACATTTAGAAGCAACACTCTGTAGTGACAAAAGCATTTGTAACTACAACTGATCATAAAAAAAACAATGCAGTAAATCATGTGCATTTCTGTAACACGCAGAACATGTCTGTTCATCAACGCTTTTCCCAATACGGGATTAAAGTAATTAATTAGAGATATAATTATTATAAAAAAAGTAAATAACGGTATTAATCCTTCTCTGTTTATTATTTACACAACATCTCTTGTGAGTTAATGAAAAAACAGGAAAATTTATTCAATTATTTCTTCACTGTGCAAGAGTGATGCTAAAGTTATACTGGACCACAGTGACAGGAAATGAGTGGAAGTCAGATTAAAGTCCAGAATGCACTGGGCTTACACAGCGAGTGCTACATGGGTACAAGCCATCGTCTTCCTCATCTTCAAGTGAGGCAGCTCACAGCGCTGGTTGTGACAGTGAGGAAGGGGAGGTGAAGTTTACTGGGACAGCAGGATTACAGGGAAGCATGTCAGCTCACTGCTGTTACTCTGGCTGCTTTAGCTGCGGGGAAACTGCACATGTCACAGTGCTCGGTGCCAGGCTGGTTCATGAAGGTGCAGTGAAGGCAGGACCACACAGATGAGGACTGTGGGACAGTTGACTGTCTCACTGAGTGGTCGAGCCAAATATGTGATGTTGTTGCCAAATTTGTCTTTATCCTGAAAGAGATTTGAGAAGTTAAAAACCTTTTCATGCCTTAGAAAAATCATCTACATTCCTCTGACTCAAGTAAAGCTTCTGAGACCAAAATCAGAAACTGTGGAGTGAGTTCACCCCCCCATTCTGAAAACAGTGACAGATTCAAGTAAACAGAAGCTCAAACATCAATGAAATTATCTCTACCTTATAGAAGACATCAGGACATACTGCTCTGTGCTGGACTCTTTAGCATAACCCAGTTCAGGAGTATCTCTGTAGGGCAACAGACACTCATCCCTCACCAGAGCCATGCACTGATTGGACACCTGATACCCCTCAAAGTGAACCTGGTTATCAGGACCACCTGTCCAAGGACATGTGCTTGACCGGCAGGTCAAGGTGGTTCAGATAGTCTTCATCAAAAGACTTTAACACAAACGATTTACACAGTTAGAAATCTGAAGGATCAATCACTCAGTTTGTTTCAGTATTATTGTGCTCATTCATTCTTACCTCTAAAGGAACACAGTGGGGGAAAAGTGCACACATTTCCCCCACTGGGGGGAAAAGTGGGGGAACGCCCGGTGGGCGTGACACGAAAGCCACGCCCACCACACGCCTCCTGTTCAAACACTCTTGCTGATTGGTTGACTGGCAATGATTGACACATTACACAAAACTTTCCATTACAAGCACACGTTACAAAATTACTGTCTTTCATGTGAATATAACAAAGCAGATCATTTTCAATCGCATCAGGACAATTTTTAGTACTTTCAACATCAGAGTAAACATCACTACAGAGTAAAACAGCACAAACTTGTCATTTAAAACATCACAATAACTAATAATGTTTAATAATTCACTGTGGCACGAACAGCTTAACCAAAACTATATAATCCTCTATTTCAATATGCTTACTAAGATGATTTTGTAATATTTTAACTATCAACATTAAACCTCAAACCTTTTTCATACTTTAATAAGTAGCTGGAATTAAACTCACCAACCTGTGCCACATAAAACACATCACACAGAACTATTAAAGAGCAGCAGTGAATAACCCACAAGACCAATCACAGTTACATGCAGTTTCTGAAGAGCATTAGCTAACATTTCTGCTGCCTCATGACACAGACACTTACCATGTTTTCAGTCATGCTGCTGGTTTAAGTCTCTTCTGGAGTGGGTGAAATGACAGCTGGAGTGTAGTTTGATCTGATGGGGTCCGTGCAGAGACAGCGCGGTGTTACATCTGTATGAGTCCCGCAGACGACACGCGCGTCTGCGTAAAGCGTCCGGACAGAAACACGGAGGAACTTCCTGTTCCCAAAACACTGTGTTACTGCAGAACGTGTAGTGGTTTATATACCTGTTCTGTAAAATGTGTGTAATCTTATTACATAATATTTTTAAAATATATTTTTATTTATTGAACGTTATGCAAATGCTTCTGAACCCAAAGATTGTTTATGATGCTGTTGCAACAATCTTTATATTATGTTTTGTATCACAACATTTATTATTATTATTTTGTGTTGTGCAGATAACCATCCAGGCATTATTCAAAACATTTTCTCTTTATTATATTTGTGCACAGACTGTACAGATAAACCATTATTTCAATAAACCCAAAACCATTTTCAAAACCACAAATGAATGTTGAATCTTAGTACAGGGTCTGATTTCTGCCCTTTACCAATGAACTCAGGAAAAGAAAAGACAAACACAGCAGTGTGTTTATGAAAACAGAGCACAAACTGACAGACTTGTACACTTGTAGCCAATGGTCTGTGTGGAGACAGGAAGTTTGGAGCACAAAACAGGAAATGTCTAAATTGTTCAGAGGATGATGGGAAGGTGGAGGACTCAGATGATGCCATACTGAGCCAACTCATGAAGCTCCAGATGGTTGAAGGCCTCCCAGGGGCAGATGACAGTGATGTCTGCAGGCAGAAGAACAGCTGCAGTCAGTGAGGAGGTTCATCTGTGCAGTGGTTCATCTCAACAGTTTAAATACTGAGCAGAACTCGGGTCTGTTTAAAGCCGCAATCGGTTATTGAGTGCGTAACAGATCAGTGACGTGAGCCATCTCAACAATTGGCACTGCAACATCAAGAGAAAACATACAGACTGTACTTACCAGTGCCTAAACCTTCCATACCAGGGATGTCATCTCCAAAACTATAAACAAACAAATAACATTACATGTTAGAACAGACACATTATAAAAATGAGGATTCTACAACCTTTATACCTAAAATGGTTGTAAATAAAAGCTTTAGCACAAGGCTTTCAAAGTGATATTTCATCCAAACAAATACAAATACATACAACACAACACAAGATAAAAAAAATCGTACAGGTTTGGAATGACAAAGACAATAACAAAGTCAATTTTGCGGTGAACTATCCTTTAAAGGAGACGGCTGAACTCACCCCTGTACGCCCTTCTTTGGTGGCTTGCTCTTGAACTGACGGGTTTGTCTCTGTTTGAACTTGGGCGGCCCTTTGCGTGGTGTGGCCGGGCCTCCAGTCACACGGGTGGCTGACTTGATCTCTGGTTTGGGCAGCTCAAGATTCATGGCTGTCGGTCACTGTTGCTCTCTTCTTCTGGTGTTCACTCCCCGTGATGCAGCTCTAATGTAAAGATGCACTGGATAATAAACCCCCCCACCGATGATTTATGAGTTTATGATTCACACTGTTCAGCTGTGATTGAAGGTCTGTCATGTGTGTTGGGTAAGTGACCCATTTCATGTAATCCAGAGTTTGGATTAATAATGTCCTTCATCCTTATAGAGACAATCTACACTTGAGACGTGTGTTAATCTTATTAACACAGAGATAACAACAAACTTACTGAGCAAATAGAATAGATGTTAAAATATGACCTTCAAAGACATACAGCACATAAATACTGCCTGTGTTGTTTTTAATGGCAGCTGTTACTGGATGTTGTGACACTAAATTTAACATTTAGGAATTGTAATTATACTATTTATTAAGTAATAAATACAATGGATTGTGTAAATTAACATTAACATAATGTATAACATAGTGTATGTGAATGTTAAATAAGGAAAATATCATAAAAGCTTAATTTCACTCTGACAATTTTAAACATACAAGGCCATTCATCCAATAATGTAATTAATAATCATGAAAAATGTTTGATATATTAAATATTAAAATGATATATGAATATTTCATTATATGTTAAATAACTACATCATTCACTGGCATTCTTGATTCTGATTGGACAGTCATGAAATTGCAGTCGTTTTACTCACGTGTCGACAGGTTTCTGTTGTCTGTAGTTCTCTGCTGTGTGCGAGTGGATGTCCACAATGAGTTTTCTTTGAGAGAACTTGAGATGTGGAGGGTCTTTTATACTCTCTGCCCCCCTCAGCAGATTAAGAGAGCAACACAACACATGCATTCAATCCACTCAACTGCAGACGGAGACAATCTGTGTGTATTTGTGTACCAGATGAACTGATCATAAATCTGAGCTCAGCCTCGTGTGCTGACTCACAGGAACCCAGATCAGCGTGACTGTTGCCATAGAAACCACTCATCCATGTGTCAGACCACCTATGCAGTTGCACAGCCCCTAATTTCAGTGTGAACAAATCTGGATTGTATGGGGTTGTACGTTTCATATAAAACACATCCTGAAAATAACTTTATTTACTATATTTCAACACAATTCCAAGTACATCTGTATAAATACAACAATAAATATATGATATTGTGTGCGTTCAACATAATAAATATCTAAATCTATAAATACACCTTTTAAAATGTAACATCTTTTATAACTTGAAAAGAAACATGCTTTTCTGAATTTTCTGAGTTTGCAGCGACTCTTCACGATTTCTTCAGTAATCTGATCTCCATTTTGAGATACGCCTTCAGGTTGTCATCCAGAACGTTCTGCTCAATGGCCTCCAGCGCTCGCTCTCCACCATCACTGTAATATTTCAGCAGCTGTTCCGCGTGTTCCATCCACACGCAGTTGTGACAGCCGCTCATGCAGCAGCAGGTGGGGGGAGATGGAGGTTCTGAGAGGGTCTGTGTCTGCTCCTCACTGCTGGAGGACTGTGAGGCTGAACACCGCAGGCTACAGGCAGTGATGTGTACAGCTCTGATCTGAGACCTGTCATGTGGTTTGTTTTTAAAGAAGGCTGTGAAATGAGTGCACATCTGTGGAATAAACAAAATCAGGTTTATACAGTGAAGACAGCTAAACTGAATTACCAGCATTTAATGTATGTTGTAATGTGTGTTGTTTATGTCCTGAACTGTATCAGCCATGACATTACATTGACATTGTGGATGAAATCAGATAAATACTGTAGAATGAAAGAATAAACTGCGCATTTAATCTTCAATGTCGTTCTCTTCGCAGTGGGTTAAACTGCTTATTGCGCTGCTATTGATTTCATATGAAATACTTCATGTGTAATGTTAAACGCACCCTCTGCACACATGACACAGTCCTCAATGAAGATGTGACAGCAGACATCGCAGCTCACACGCGCTCCTCAGAAACAACCATGTTTTCAATAGAACTGATTTATCTCATCTACATAAACTGAATGTTATTCGCTACAACACGAGATCATCAAAAACATGTTAAACTCCAGCAACAGGAAGCGGCCATGTTTGAGTCACGTGCGACCTCCGCAGTAAATGACGGACGTTTCACCCAAACCAGCCAATCAGAGTGATCGAGAGAGACTTCTTTCAGCCAATTAGAAGTCAAGCGAGGTCTCGGGGGCGGGAGTTACAGGCTGCATTGTTTAATGTGTCCAGCAGATGTCAGAGCTGCACTGTAAAACAGCGCCTGTCACACTAAACCTCAGATGCACAAACTCACTAAATATCATAATCGCATTCTGTCAGAAATCATACAGTAATCATCTCTATAGTTTTCTAGTTTATAGCAGAAAACATTTATTTATACATTTAACGAACCCGCAAACAATCGCAAACAAGGAAAATAACACTATATTAAGGACAGAAACATTATTGTATGGTGTATTATTGTTTTAATTGTTATTCCTTTTAACCCAGTTCAAACATTAGTTTGTTTATTTCACTGTGTGATTATCACATTCAGTTGTCCTCAGAAGACTCGCTTGTTTTATGATAAATCACACGTTTCTTTATTATTCAGTCTTTCCCACACACACATCCAACACACCTCAGCCCTGAGACCCCCATAAATCCTGCATGCATGAACACATTCATTCAAACTGTAATATCACCATAACAGAATAATACCATATTTCTCTTAGCTAATTTATAGTTGCATTACTTTGTATTCAGTTTATACAGATACACTGTAAGTCATGATTCACTTAAGCGTCATGAATAAACAGTTTTACTCTTTGGGAATAAGGCTTGGCTTTCCAGCTAAAGTGTAAAACACATGTGCTTTTGAAATGATTAACTGGGAATCTCTAACATTTATTAAAAGATTTGTTGAGCAAGCTTTCTCATGTTTTGTTAGGCGTGAACTTTCCTGGATTATCAGACAGATTTATTAAAAAGGTAGCAAACATCAGACAGTCTAATCTGGGTGTTTAAACACATTATATCAGTGAGATTGGTGTGACTGGGACAGGTGTAACAGGTGTGTCTGTACTATGATATAAACAGCAGCTATAGTTAAGATGTTGTATTAATGTTATTCTGGTAAAGAACGTTATTTAAACATTTAAAATTCTGTAACGTTTTTGTAATATTCCACTAACAACGTTTTTGATATATGACATATAACATTTTAAAAATGTTACTGTAAAGTCTTGGATGTGTTTATTGTGGTGAGTTCTCATGTCATTATTTGAGTTTTTTAAAGTGTGACCCACATTCAAATAATGAAGTCACAGCTAATAATGACTGTGCAACAACTTCCTGTGTTGTGTGTAATGAAAAGTCTCTTGTTGGACGTTCGAGAGCTTTAAACCAGCATCAAAGAAACTCGGCAAACATGACATGCCTATTTGGTTAAATTTTACATCTTTGTTTTTCAGTATCAGTTTCACCTCATGTTACTATGCAAACAGATAGATATACATGACAAGAAAATGACAAAAGGTCAGTTATCCTGTGATAAATACTGTTTGTGTATTACTGGATGATATAGAGGAGTAAAGGATCTTTTATGGGTAGGTCAATATGGATAAGCATTCTGGTGACTCAGTAAACCAGATAACTGACCTCACTGGTCTCCGTTTAACACACGTCTGCACATACGAGGACAAATGGTTCATTGTGTGAATGTAAACTGTTTGTAAACAAGGATCTTGTAAGTTTTAAACATTTTTGATGCAGGTTGAACTCTGTGTGTTCAGGTTGAACTCTGTGTTCAGGTTGAGCTCTGTGTGTTCAGGTTGAGCTCTGTGTGTTAAGGTTGAACTCTGTGTTCAGGTTGAACTCTGTGTTCAGGTGTGGCTGTGGAGATGCTCTGAACAGAGGGCTGGATCTTATGCTTTCAAAGCTAGTTTGTTGTTGCTAACCTTCTAAAACTGCCTCCTCTGCCTTTAAGCTTCAGTTTAGCTCATATTCAGTATATTCAAACAGACATTTACATGAGAAATATATGTTGCATAATTTAGGGTGGGCAGAAATATGAAAAAGTGGTACATCTGTAACACCTTCTCATTTATTTGAAGTGTTCAATGTCAGATATGGACTGATCAACAAACAGAAGGAAACACAGTGTTCTCAGTGAGAGAAAGCTCATCACGTTACATATAGATTCAGTGTCCAGATTTTCCCGGCAGTGTTTAACATTCGATACGCAGTGATACGCAGCAGATCTGAGCGGACAGATGAGGCGACTACACTAATGACAGTCATCAGACAGTCTAGATATGCCAACACATCCAAAATCATGTTTCCGGGGACCATGACAGCTTAAAACGTGACACACCTCTGTCCAGTTTGCTGCTGGAGTCTTTAAGAGCTGAAGATTGTGACACGCTGGAATGAATGTTCTGTCAACCTGACTGGCAGTTTTTGAAAAGCTTTTATAAATGGATAAAGTTCCCTCAGCTTCCAGCACTTGTATTTGTTTGGCATTTTTTTCCCAGGAAACCTGATATTTTGTTTTGTGTGTAACACCTGCAGCTGAACTGAAACTGAATCACACTGAGATGCTTTGTTTTGCATCTCATGTGAACCCAAAGAAAATGTTTAGTGTTCTTTCAGACTGAATGGGTTATATTTTTATTTGACGCAACGGCATCTCTCCAGCTCAGTCTGACATATTACAGAGAATCTTATCAGTATGTAAATATGATCACAGGTTACAGTACAAAGAAGTTTCCATTCAACAAACTTTCCTAAAGGGAAATTTCTGTTCATCGTGTCCCTGTGCACAAACTCTTACAGTAACATGTTGCTGTTTGAGATCAGAACAGATAAAGCTGATGGTTTTGAAGGCTTTATTTTAATATTATGAACATTGAACGTGTGAAGTTCATAAACATTCTCTTCATTTAGTTGAATTTCTCAGTTCTCATTTCATTGATTATGTTGAATTTGTTTATATTTACATACTGTAGAACTAATACAATGTTTTACACTGACAATGAATACAAAGTTCTGGAAATAATTCCTTTTTTTACATAAATGCTGCACCAAAATAATTGTGATTGCACATTAATATGATAAATATTTTATGATGTCACTACATTTAACTTTAGTGTAAGTGGTAGAAGCAGCGGTTGTCCTCATACAGGACGAGTGGCAGAGTCTGTTTCCATTGTGAACACAAGAGGTGGCATTACAGAGTCTATACAGCACTATACAGCACCATACAGTCACTATACAGTCACTATACAGCACTATACAGCACTATACAGTCACTATACAGCCACTATACAGCACTATACAGCACTATACAGTCACTATACAGCACTATACAGTCACTATACAGCACTATACAGTCACTATACAGCACTATACAGCACTATACAGTCACTATACAGCACTATACAGCACTATACAGCACTATACAGTCACTATACAGCACTATACAGTCACTATACAGTCACTATACAGCACTATACAGTCACTATACAGCCACTATACAGCACTATACAGTCACTATACAGCACTATACAGCACTATACAGTCACTATACAGCACTATACAGTCACTATACAGCACTATACAGTCACTATACAGCACTATACAGCACTATACAGCACTATACAGTCACTATACAGCACTATACAGCACTATACAGCACTATACAGTCACTATACAGCCACTATACAGCACTATACAGTCACTATACAGCACTATACAGCACTATACAGTCACTATACAGCACTATACAGTCACTATACAGCACTATACAGTCACTATACAGTCACTATACAGCACCATACAGCACTATACAGCACTATACAGTCACTATACAGCATTTCTAAAGGGCTGCGTTCACTCAGATCAGCATGACAGAATTCCAAACGCTGGCATGAGACAATCACTGGGGTCTTCTGTGGAAATTCCCCTACAGTGGGGAAAAAAACATTCCGGTTTTCATTTGAATTAAGTAGGAGAAAGTAATGCTAAAAATAGCCAACTTCACTAAATATGATAAACATTTAAAAATACAAAGAAATACATAATAAAAAGCAAAGCAAACAAGCACTACAGATGCTGTCAAACATACATTGGTATATATGTGTCTCATATTCTCAGCTTGTGTTGAGGGGCTGGTGCGGCCGGTCGGGACTCGTGGTGGTGTAATAGTAGATGCTCGTGGAATTACACTGTCATATGATTCCACCTGTTGTTCCGGCCAAAAAGACAGCAGGCCGGGTTAACACACAAAAGACACATTTGTGATATTGTGTGCAGTGACCACAGGTCATGGAGAACAGTATTAAAACATCTACACTCACGATTCCTGCTCCTTTAGTGATGATGGCCAACTCTGTCGGCTGGTACACACAACTCCGGATCAGACCATTATAGCCACTGTACGGAGACTTATTACCTAAACAAACAAACAAAAGAAAACAAAGCTTATTAACTTACTCCAAGTCAAAATAACCGACCAGCAAAACAGTTTTATATATGTATATACATGTATGTATCTATCTGTCCCTCTGTGTGTTTGTGTGTGTGTGTGTGTGTGTGTGAAATATCTGACATGCAGGTGTTATCATTAAGGTTGGACTGATGCAGTGGGGTAGAAACTCTGTGACAAACACTGATGCCACTATTGCCCCACCTCGGTCTCCATGGAGACTAATGTAAACACACGCCCCAGAGTCTCTGCTGAGAGCAGCGTGAGAAAGATGGAGGATTATCTCCACTACACATTCCTCAACGCCTGTGTCAACACTGAAGAACACGAGGAACTGATAAACACGTTTTTTTAACCCATGAACAACAAATGTGCAGAAACTTCAAACAGCAACAATCATATCTGACGGTTTAGCAAAAGGCAACAGATACGAGCAGGTGCTGAGAGAGAGAGAGAGAGAGAGAGAGAGAGAGAGAGAAAGAGAGAGAGAGAGAGAGAGAGAGAGAGAGGGAGGAAAGAAATGGAAATAGGAGAGGACGAGGGAGCTGTGTGTTCTATGTGGGACGATCAGATATTTGACTGAGCAGAATCAAACATCAGCATATCAAATTTAGGCGTGTAGGAGCATTTATAGAACACAATGTACAGAATAAACAATATAATTTAAAAGACTATATAATGGACAGACTATAATAATCTCATACCATGTGATACCAACATGGCAACTGATGTTCTGCTCAAACAGCAGCTTATACAGTTTGATACGATGAGACTAACTCAGTGTGTTGTGTTTACCTGTGTTAACTCAGTGTGTTGTGTTTACTTGTGTTAACTCAGTGTGTTGTATTCACCTGTGTTAACTCAGTGTGTTGTATTACCTGTGTTAACTCAGTGTGTTGTATTCACCTGTGTTAACTCAGTGTGTTGTATTTACCTGTGTTAACTCAGTGTGTTGTATTCACCTGTGTTAACTCAGTGTGTTGTATTCACCTGTGTTAACTCAGTGTGTTGTATTCACCTGTGCTGGGCTCATCCATAGAGAAGGCTTTATTTTCTATGTATACGCTCTGTGGATTTTGTTCCCTCAGAATGTTCTCGTACCCTCTGCTAGGGTACAGGTCTTCCTCAGCGACTGTATCTTCATCATCCTCGCTCAGGCTACACATGGCAGGTATGGTGTGAAGCAGCAGAAACACCCAGCCGTTTGACACCAGCGCGATCGCCAAGGTGGGGTCGTCCCATGTCGGCCCACCGTGCTTTGAGTTTCCATACACATACATGACAATCCATGCCACCCAGATGCCCATCGACAGCAGACCTGTGACCAGGATGAGAGCTCCGTCCCTGAGCCAACGCTTGTGCTTACCCGTCAAAATGGGTACGGGTGCCACCACCACCGCCAACAGCAGATTCAGCACGTATATGAGAGCCATGACAAAATCTTGGTTGGTGATGTTACAGGAAACAGCCGTGGCAGGAGTCGAGGTCTCTGTGATGTTAACAGGATACCGTGCGATCGTGATGATGAGCCATTCGCTGTTAATGATAACTTCCACCAGCCAGAGCCCCAGAGCCCCCAGACACCAAACCCAACCCCTGGGCCCCGAGTTCCGCCTGGCCAGTATGTGCAACCTCACAGTCTGCATGAGGAGGCAGGAGAAGCAGCCGGCGAACAGCACGCCGAACATGAAGCGGCGAGACGCACATGTGCTGAAGTTCTTCCCCACGATGAAGGCAAACGTGAGGGCGAACAGTCCAAACGTGAAGATCAGGAAGAAGACGTGAAGCCACAGTCCGCCGCGACGCTTCCTGCTTTTGACGAAGGGAAGGCTGGCCAGCAACACAATCAGGAGAACCACGACGGCCAACAAACCCGCGGCCGCTAACGTCTCCACTACGATGCCCCAGGCTGCGCTCAGGTCGCAGAGGTTGTAGTACAGGGAGTTTAAAGAATCGTTGCAGCCCCTAGGGGGCGACGTCTGGGCCAGTGACCCGGGTACGACACAAACGGCGATGAACAGCGGAAGATGAGAAAGGTGGGATTTGGAGGTGAGGTGTTTCATAGTTTTCAGCACCTGAGACCAAACAAACAGAAATGCATAAACGAAAGTCTGAAGTCATGCATGAGTTACAGAGAGAAACTGAAGACAACATCATTTCAGCATCCTCCCCTCACACACACACTCACACACACACACTCCCCTCACACACACACTCACACACACACTCACACACACACACACTCCCCTCACACACACACACACACACACACACTCACACACACACACACCCTCACACACACACACACTCCCCTCACACACACACACACACACACACTCACACAAGTGAAAGTGTGTAAACAAGCAGAACTGAGACTGTTATGCAGTGATTGTTAAAACGTGTCTGTTTGAGATGATCAATAGCTTTCCTCAGATGTCAGATTGTGCTGATCTGAGGTCAGTCCTTCATTTTAAAGCTATAAAACACTCAAATGTCACTCAAACCAGAGACTGACAGACTGAACGTCTCAACTGAACAGGTGAACAAAAATGTATTCAATAATCCATAAACATAATTGATAAGATACAGCTGAATTATTGACAAATAACTGTCACATTAATATCTCTATCAATTGCGATTAAAGTTTCTAAAGCCTGTTTAAGTAATTCTATATATCAATAATTCAACCAATAAAAACAAAGTGACATTTGTTGAAACAATATTTGCTAAACTACAAACTGCATTATTTCATATAAAAACGAGTCATAAGCCAAAGACAGTCAAATAAAGTATAAAACCAAACATTTGTTGAAACATTTTGATGTTAAAGTTTGAAGTTTTAAAATCATGACAAAATAAAACAAACTCACTTTTCGTGACAGTCTGTAGATTGTGGTGTAAAACACAGTTGATCTGGTCCAGCATGAGAAGATCTGAGACATGACATGAGAAGATCTGAGACTCGTGTCCTCCAGAGAAGCTCCAGAGATGTTTGAGCAGAAACTCTGTTCAGCACGTCAACCTCTGCAGCCGGGAGCGCGCCTGCCTCTCTCGCGCCCGGGAGCGCGCCTGCTTCTCTAGCTGAATAAACAGCGAGAAAAAATCACATAGCAGCATCTTAGTTATTAATGGTCAAAGTACTTTTTCATCATGTATCTATCAGTGCAAGTCTTTGATCGTATTCACTGTCTGTGACATGAAAAGATTAATGAGAATAATGTCAAACATTGAGGAAACATTACTTTTGCGTTTATGTAATGTTTCATCTCGCTGTTGTCTGTATTACAGAAGTGCTGCTGTGCTATTGAGAATTACTTTAATACAACAGTGGTCTACACTGCCACCTAGTGTCAGATCATTAAATAACGTTACTGCTGTACTTTCACCTTTTACTCAGGTTGGTTGTTGAAAGCAAGCGACATGTTCTTCATGTTCGTAAATGCATAAATGACACATAAAATCCTGCATTTGTTTTTTTGTCTGGTGGATGGTTAAATGACACTATAATACACATGAATTTCACAGCGCACTGATGCCAATACTGCCCTCTAGTAACTATATTTCTATCTTTAGTTGAATGAATTTTTGCAGACAAACCTAAAACAGAAATAAATAATATAAATTAACTAAACAAATGACTGAAACATCAGGATCACAGCCGGTCTCACAGTACAGCAGCTTAAACTCTCACAGAGTTCCTCCCAAGTAAATGATTCACCCAAAATGTACTCAGAAGTCCCTCCACACACTCACAACACACGCTCACACCAGCATATTGTTCCAGCTATCAGGAAACATTCTCAGAATGCTGGCAAGGGTTCTCTAAAAGTTATTTTAAAGCTATCAAGAAAGTGTTCCTGCAGTAATGTTAGCTTTTTGATCATATATCAAAAACATTATTCTTAGGTAGTTAGAGGAACATTCTTACAACCTAAAAGTGTTAGCAGGGTTTTTCCTCCGTTGCACAGCCAGGCACATTTTCAAGTGACATAACCTCTGACTGAAGGGTGGATGTCCTTACATACAGAGAGAGAAATAGACTCTGATTCTCTTCTGATCCCAGTGCAGACAGAATGTAACTGTATCCACATGTTGGCTTAGCAACTGGCTCAATGCTCAACAGACACATACAGTCTATGAGTGAAAACTGGCTGCCCTGTTTTCACATTTCCATCAGGACAATTTCACACGGATAAAGGCAACATAACAGGCAGCATGACTAGCATGACTGGGAGTTTAGCAGGGACACTTGCCTTTCATTCAGAAAATGTAAATATCGTATTAAATTGAATTACTGTTAAAAACATGCATTTATTTATGCATGCAAATACATTTGCATAAACACACATACAGGTACTGCAAAATTTGAATTTGTTTTCCTGTCAACACAACAGTCTGGTTTGGAGTTCAGAGTTGCTTTGACTGCACATCTGAGCTCCACTCTGGATCTATTTTATGCAACATTGAAAACGAGAAAAGTCAAACACAAAGCTGTTGGCATGGCAACTGGCGTTCCTGCCCACCAAAACTAACTCCCCCCTCCCATAGGTTCCACTCATCGATAGGTTATTGTGCGGGCGGAACTAACCCAATACAACCAGTAACCTAAATACCAGTCATGTACTTTAGATTATATGCTTCATAAAGGCAACTCACAGAACATCCAACATCCACTACAGAGGGTTTGTTCACAAGCACACACAACACTAAAGCAGATACATGCACAGAATCGAATGATGGTGTTCTGATATGAAAGGAAATGCATGAGATTTTAGTTTTAATGTAGAATATCACATTCAGGATGCAGATTTATGAGAACACACTGCTGTTTAAACACATCTCTTCCCTTCTGAGCAAACAGGAAGATTAACACACGTCTGTGTGTGATGTAAACAACAGACATTTCTCACACACACAACCTACTATGAGCTCTTAACATGACTGACACTATATTGACTGTATTCGAGTATTAAAGAAAGTTTGAATGTTCTTTTAACCAAGAAATAACAGAATGTCTAAAAATGGTACTCTAAAAGCTTTAAAAATAACATTTTTGTTACTTTATAGAAACATTAGGAGAAAGTTCTTACAACCTAAAATTGTTAGCAAAAAAAGGTCCACTAACGTTACTGCAAGAACGTTGTCTGATAATGATAATTGTGAGAGAATTTTAGAGGTTAGCTAATGTTCTGACAACATTCCCTGTTAGGTCAACGTTAGTAATATGCAACTATATGTTACTAACGATGCAATATAATATGCAATATAATATAATATGCAACAATAATTTACTTGAGTGTCTTACACTATATTTTATTATTATTTGGGTCAAACTGATACTAGGGCATGAGATGTCAAAAATATTGTGTCAGTGAAACAAACAGATGATGTATCAGCCCAACATGCGACTATTGCCTCAAACATGTCCAGCGCCTTCACACACGTCCAAACTCCCTCTAATGGCCAGTGCTGGACCTGCAAACATCCTGTTCAGACTCAATGAAACATGCCGGTTTAAATGTAGGCTGGATTTATAAAGAGCAGGAATGATGTTACAATAATGAAGTGTGGCTAGCGTGAGAAGATGCGTTCAAAAGCACATGACCGCTACACATGTAGAGTTAGCCGAACCCTTTTGTTTAGGGTTTTATTTGCCTTATAACGTTACAAAGAATAAAACAACAAAGACTCAATTTAAAGGATGTTGAAGTGGGAAAACAAGGTAAATATACATAGCGTCACAATAAATGCTTTCTTATAAATGCTGTGTCCTTCCACCATAGGCTAAAGGAACATGATTTCGCTTAACAATTCATAAATACAATGAAATATATGTGAATGAAAAACTGATTTTAAATACAGGTAGCATTTCAAACATTGCATTTCAAACATAACATTTTTAAACACCATATTATTAAAAAGTTTGTCAATCACACAGACTGATGAATTGGGCAGATTCTCTGAAGAAACCTACATTTGCATCTTTATGTTTATGTGCTACCCAGGAATCGAACAATGAGAAATATCACATCTCAAAATGTACAATGTCTTCTAATGGTGTATTATATAGACTAAATCTTCGTTGTCTGAGCTGTTACTGTATATGATCTTAAATGTGTCTTTATGTTACGTTACTTCAGTAATAAAGAACAAGCATTAAAGAGCTCAACATCCGCTGAGAAAGCGCATCTCTCCGCATGTCAGAGGCGCAGGCAGCTCCTCCCGGCGCATGTCATTTACGTGAAACTACCAACCCCATCATCCCCTGCGTCGCCAGCAGGAAGAACGTGCGTTAGCGGAGGCTCACGCTGATCCAAGTTAGGAGCTCTCAGCTGCTAGTCCTGGCCCATCATGTAAGTGCCCGCCGAGCTTTCTTTTGCAGAGCGCTTGCAGAAATTTGCGAAGCGTGCAATTGAAAATCCAGCCTTTGCACGGAGGAGAAGCGAACCGACGGCCAGAGCCGCCGAGTGCATGAAGCTCGGGGTTGTATTTTGCACCTTTGTTGCAAAGCAAGACCCGCTTGAAGCCTCGCTGCGAGGGATAGATGGAGGGAGGGAGCGACAAGGAAGGCAAAGTCTTTTGTGCGTCCCCGAGTCCGAAAGGGGAGATGTCCGTGCCCAAAGCGGGTAAGTGCTTCTATTATCCTCCCCATCCGTGCAGAACCTGCGATGTGCAGCGAGCGCTGCATGGTTGCACGGTGCGCGCTGCAGCTGTGTCGTGACCAGTGCATGCTAAAGTTTGGGTCAGTTGCATTTCCTGTTTTAACGATCTGCCCTTTTGCAGAGTTTGTGGCGAGGCGACGCTCGTCTGGCAGCTATTTGCATGTTTGTTGTGGCAGGATTATTGAAAGAAACGCCTTCTTTCCGCGTCGGGGAACAGCAACGCGAGCGACGTCCGCGCGCGCGAGGCGATTTTTCTGTCGAATATTGTTGCAACGTGACGTCACGCGATTTAAATTCGCTGGCGAAACTTGTGGCGCTGCCGCGCGCGAGCCGCGATTCATGCGGGTTAAACTTTGACCGTCCGCAGGTCCAGAACCGAACCCGACCGGCGGACAGACAGCTGGAAAATGACGCCGAACTTCAGACATTTTTCTGAGTTGCCAGTCGATGGGCGTAATGGAAAATAATTGGGATGCTGTCATGCCTTTGTTCAGCTGTAACGCAAAGGTAGAGCTGAAAAATAAAGAGCTAATTATAGTTTTGTTGCGAGCGGCTGTTTGCTGCACGGTGCAGCTCAGGGTTCAAATGTGCAGCCATGCAAAAAAGATCCAAAGCCAAAAGCTGCAGAAAACAGCCTGTGATGGTTCCACACCCTGCATGCAAGATTACTGTTAACCTGTTTGTACCTTTAAATAGAGCAATTAAAAAGCAGTGAGGGAATTAGACTCCATTGAGCTTTGCAACATATCAAATATCGCTGCTTTTTCACGCAAGTCGTGTACAGAACCTGTGTGGGAGGTTTCTCGCACCTTGGGCCAAATGGACATACATGCATGAGCCCAAATCCACGACTCTAACAAATCATGATGTCGGGTTGATGGCAGTGTGAGAGGTTTACATTCTGAGAACAGAACATTGGTGGATGGCATGTTTGTAGGCGTGGCTGGAGAATGTCTGATTCTGAAACTATAATGAGCTGATGTTTCTGTGGTGAATAAGCAGCAATTGTTTTGTTGTGTAACGGTGACACACCTGAGGAACTAAATCCCTGGGAAGCCACCCTCCGTCTGCAAACAAACAGCTTTACCTGTGCAGGGAGCCCCGCTTGTGATGGACAATGTTCAAGAAAATGCTCCTCACGCTGCATTAAAGCATGCAATTCTGCATGCATTATCCTGCTTGCATTTTAGTTTTTGATGGGACAGTTTCTATATTGGGTGATTTATGTTATTTTAAGTTTGTTGCATTGTAGTTATTTCCATAGCCGTGCATGGAATGCATGTTTTCATCAATAAAATGCACAGATTTGGAGTTGTGCATTTTAATTCTGTGTGTGAAAATGTGCAGCTGGAAGTGTGTGCTGTGAGGAAATGCAAGCAGATGTTAAAGTGTTGGCAACTGTTTTCCTGCGCTGGGAAAGAATCTTTTGGAAGAGCAGCCCCCGTGTCAGTGGGGGTCTACATTTACATTTGTGCATTTGGCAAACGCTTCCATCCAAACTGACTTGCAGTGCATTCAAGCTGGTGTATTTGATCAGAGTGTGTGTGTGTTTCCTGGGAATTGAACCCACAACCCTTTTGTGCTGCTTATGCAATGCTCTGCCGGTCGAGCTGCAGCAACACTGAATTTGCACTTGTGCTGAAAATTGGCTGTTACATTTTGTGCCCTGCTCTTGACCCAGCAGTGCATGCATGTCTCTCTCCCTGCACCCTGACCTGCTGTTTTGCAGCGTGCTGCCATCATGCACGATTGTTACTTTTGTCATGCAAATAGAACTTGTAAGCTCTGGTCCTAAAGATACTAAATCCCTCATTTCGATTGGCCCAATTGTTGGTTTATTCAGCATTGCTGAGTTGTTTTGGTGCAATAGCAGAGAACAGCTGATCCTCTGATCCCTTCACCTTTTGGCTGTGCGCGTGCAGGACCTCCTTATTCACATTTGTGCATGCCTGCATGCTTTACTGCTGAAAATCAGAGCATGGAATCAACACTGAATGTTTGCATGCAAATCGTAGTGTGCAGGTTATCAGGTACGTAGCCTAGTTTCTGTGGCCAGAAAGGAAATGCATTGAATGCATTTTTATATGCGACTAAAATGTGTTTAATGTTGCACAGAGATGACAAGCTTGGGAGGGACTGTTCTGATGACTTTATTGCCCCCTGTCTAAAGGCCCCCCTCTACTGTCTTTGTGTTAGTGTCTCTCTCTGATCTCTCAACGTGATCTTTGGTGTGTCGCAGGAACTGCATCCTGACATTGATCCATCTTATTGCAGACTTCTGAATAATTGACTACTTTTAGGGTTTTTTCTTGAAGACAGCCAGGGTGTCTCTTACCATATTATTACCAACAGTATTACTTTCCCACTCAGAACTGGCTTTAGTTTATTATTGTTAAGGTTGCCATGATACTAACATGTCAGTAGCCAATACTGGTGCAGTTTCTGACTCCCAATGCTAATTTTGATAACACAGCCGATAATTATATTCTATACTATTAAACAAAATGTATTTAAAAAAGTATTGAGAAACCTTAAAAAACCACTGAGAAACCTTAAATCAACATCCAAACAAACAGATTTTTGAATGTTTGCCAGATGTCTGTTGTTTGTCCAGGTGCACAGGTCTGATGTTTTGAGATGCATTTGATTTTGTTTCACTTCAGATTTTCTTACATCGCATGAGATAAACTGGCAGTTTTGCATGATTGCATGCAGGAAAATGCACATGTCTGTCAGACAGACACTGAAAGCAGATTCAGTCTGTATGGGGTGCTGCTGATTTTTCCAGACAGACTGGTATTGTGAGATTAATTTATTTAGTATTGGCTTTGTGCCAGATCACCAGCCCAGTTTACACCCTTAATTCTGGTTCTGCGGTGAAGGGCCAGTTAATGTGACATGTTCTTATGTTGAGTGTTTAACTGCTGGTTTCTCTGCAGGGGGCAGTAAATTGCTTTCTGTTGTTCCAATGAGGCCAAATGTGTTTGATATTAAGCAGCCGATACTTGTGTAAAACTCTCTCCTATGCAGAAATAATCTGTGCAAATGACAGAATGAATTCATTGCAGAGTGCAGAAGTCTTTCCAGCATGCATTAAAAACATCATGCATTAAAAAAACATCATGCATTAAAAACATCAATGCTTGTCTGAAGGCTTTTAGATGGCATAATTAAGCCTATACAGTTTGCTTTTCTTCATGTTATGGAAAAGTTTGCCTGTTTTGTTCCCCAGAGAGTTTTGCAGTGTCTGTATTTCTGCAGTTGTCACATCTGACTGCTTTTGAAACATGATGCATTTCACAACCAATAATGCAAAATGCTGAATAAAGCAAAAATATTTTCTATTGCAATATATAAAATGAAATGGCTTACTCAGTTGTCTAGTTGTCTTTGCATATTAAGGACAGACAGTATGTTTAGTGGCTTGCAGTCATCATTGTGTGTGATGGAAAGCTGGCTGTTATTCGGCCTGAAGATGACACGTCATTCCTGGACTGTCAGTGGTGTAACGGTGAAGGATGGACAGTGAGAACCAATGACCGCATGATTTCTAAAGCTGCTTCCCTCCAGCTGTCATAAACCAGACAGACCTGTAGAGTGTCTTACTGATCAGAGGGACCACATAGCCAACAACTCAGGAGAAGTTATTTTCATCTCTCTCTCTCTCCCTCCTCTGGGTCCCTGAAATTCCATTGAAGAACTCTTGGGATTGTTGGAATTCTGGGCAGAGTGTGTGAGTGGAACAGTGAAGGCTAGAACAGGGTTACTTAGTCCTGGACTGCAGACATGTTGACCTCTGGTTTGGCCCTGGACAGACGACCACTAGTTGAACCAGCGACATCTAAACATCTCAGACATTAACAAAAGTCATTAAAGTTCATGTTACACTGTAGAGGAAAACACTGGCAATTTTCCCAGCATGCATTTGTATGGCTAACAGTCACCTGAGACCAGAACCTGCCAGACATTTGTCCCAAATCAGACTGTAAGAAACTGAACTGTGTTAGTATGAGACCGATTCATCTCAGGCTTTGACAACAATGAAAATATAATTCTGTTGAGTCAGATGTTTTATTGATCTGCTTTGAGGAAAGAACGTGTTTGCATATATTTACATGTGTCTCTGTGTTTAGTTCTTCTCGATGGTGTTGCTGATCATTTGCTTGGTGGGTTCAGTTTGGATGAAAGAGGTTCTCCAGTCTGAAGAACACGCTGCTACATGTCCTGCCAGCTAAAGGCGCCTCTCTCTGTCTCTCTGTCTCTCTCTCTCTCTCTCTCTCTCTCTCTCTCTCT
>JAZGTK010003852.1:0-26106 GCA_036877625.1 Ambastaia sidthimunki
ACACATATGTATATAAATCAGTAAAATGAAAAACAAACATATATATGGATAAATACGTCACATAATATTGTATAGAAATACTGTAATGCTGTATAGTTGTAAGAATGCGAGGAGTTATTTTTCATTTTTAATTATACCCTGTGTTTGTTTGATTTCTTATTTGTTAAAAGGTTTGTTTCTTTTGTTTAAAATTCGTAAGCTGATTTCATGTAATTATAATTCACATTTATTCGTGATTGTACAATGGTTGGACCCATGGCTATAAAGGGCTGACTTTGTCTGGTCTGGAGAGTCTTTTTTTTTTAGAGAGACCTCTCTGAGGAGGGTCAGAAATAACATCTCTGAGTCAATAAAAATGTTGTAAATAGAAATACAAGCAATGTCTCCTGCCTTCTTTCTGGTCATGTCCTCACAATAGTCTATTCATTAGTATAGTTAGGTCACTGATGCGGAAATATATATATATACACATCACACACATTACACACCTACTGTTACCTACTGCATGTCAGTAGGTAAGTAGGTAACAGCGGAAATATTGTAATATCTGCCTCTATCAGCTCTTTCGAGAAAAAACTTGCACACACTTGCAAATTACTTAATGAAAATTAAATTACGCCACACAAAGACAGCAAATGACTTTACTTTTGGTACACATCCCATCTGTTAAAATGTATATCTTATGATAAGACCTTTCTGCATAATTTACTGCAAATTTGGCTATGGTGTGTTGTGTGTAACACTAGTATGTAATACTTAGTGCTACAGGGTCTGCTTCATGCCAGAATTTTTTGCTTTAGTTGAATACCAGCTGCTGGTAGTATTGATAATAAACTGATACCTCAAGCAAACTCTCCACAAACTTTTCAATGAGCCAATAAATGTTTTGTAAACAATTATGATATTAATGGAAGTGAAAAATATGAGAAATAGGCGGACTATTAGCCTTTGAGTCACACACACATAATGAAAACAAATGAATGTAGAAGTCTTTAACCTTGTTGTGGTACCATTACGTTTTAAGATTGATAACTTACAGACCGATGTAAGGATACAGGGAACTTACCCAAAATCACATCCATTCTTCTTGTTTATGACTAGTTCAGTGAACCGTTTGCATCACTCATTTATAATGCAGCAATTACCTTCATAAATCTGGGTTAAAGAGAGAATCAGGTGCACAGAGCAAGACAGCAGAGCTGTGCTGGGACTCGTTTTCCTGCCTAGAAAATCCTTTTCTTATTGACCCGATCAACATCTGCTTAAACAGAAGGAATATACTCAGATCACTTAAATCAATACTTACAAAATCTGCTCAGGAATTCAGCTTGTTTTTTTTTCAAGGAGAACTTAAAAAAGATGAAGGCACCCATATCTCACCATGCATTTCCAAATCGACATGAAGAGCAGTCGCATTTTCCCTGCACTGTCGACACTTCAAAGGCCTTAATGAGTACATACCTGATTTCTGCTAATACGTTTTTTGTGGTCATTTTTATTCTGAAACTGATGCATGCTTTGGTACTGTTTTCTATGCTATGCGGTTATGCTTATTAAATACGAGTGTATTATTTGTACATATTACAAGTGTAGATTAATATTTGTGTATGTGTACATGTTTATATGTTTGGATAATATGCTTAGTCCACATTTGTTTACATCTGTTACAGCCTGATGAGGAGGGCTTGTCCAGCTCCTGGTTTCCTTTTCTTCTGCTAAACATGTTTTTCTTGTCACTATTGCCTATGGCTTTGGCTCACTGGGGGAATTGTAAAGCACTTTTTATTGTGAAGCTGCTTTGGAACAGTATGTGTTGTGAAAAGCGGCATACAAATAAATTAAATTGACAAAGGCAGATAAACACACAGCTGTAATTTTTTTTTTAATAATGTGCCAAGTTGCTACATTACTTGGCAACTACAAACATAATATACTCATACTAATAAAGTTTTTTTGGCAGAAAAATTGTTAATTTCATTTATTATTGTAAAAAATGTAACTTTTGGTTGAACATTGGTGTATCTAAAATATCTGGAATATTTTAGAGTATCACTGGAGTATTTTACGCCTCATATTACGCATATATTGCATATATTGTAATTAATGTTGTATATTTATCCCACTGTACATATTGTAAATTATAGCTTCTGCATGCTGCAGTATTCCTGCACATTCTTGGACTTTTGGTTAGATGCTAACTGCATTTCATTAGCTCTGTACATGTACTTATGACAATAATAACAAAAAAAGTTTAATCTAATCTTTTTTATAATACTTCTACCACTGTTCTACAAAACAATAAAACTGCTTAAGACTGTGTGTTACAGGGATTTTTACCACAGTAAAGGTGTCAAATAGCACCCATGATATTAGCACGTACTTGCCCATGATATAATTATTGTAACACACAGTATCTTTTATATTTTGTAAATCAGTGCAGTAGTTGTGGTTTGTTCTGCTCTGGTGAGAGGTGATAGATCATCTGTTAGTTCTGTTAAGATGGAGAGATGCAGTGCTTTTATGCCTTAGGAAGGATTTGGTACAAAACTAAATGAATAAAAGCCTTAACTCTCAAATTGCTGAGACGAGGGAACTAGGAGGTGAATAAATCCCTGATGAAGGATTCATGTTCCAGATGCTTCTGAGGAAAGCTGGCAATGCATCACAGATTAGGTGAGATGTTTTTTCATACAGATTATATTTGTTCAGATGTGTAATAGCATACAGCAGCACATTTTGCATGACATCGGAGCAGTTACAATCTTGTTAGTATGATGTCATGTGTAATTCACAATGTAGATACCCGTTAGTGCCCGTTAGTGTGACGTGTGTGGTGACCCTATTACTTTCAATGAGAAGACATTTAAGCTTTTATTACCAATAAACTAATGTCTCACAACATCCTAATAATATTAATTCCTCAAATGTGTCCAAACGTACTATATATGTTTATTTCTGAAGAAAGCAGTATTGATTATGCCAGTGGTTTTCAACCTGTGGGCCGCAAGGGTATTGCAAGGGGGCCGCCGGTTATTATCAATAGAAATAATAATATTGTGAATGTATGTACACAAATAGCAGGTTCATTTAAATTTTTTGCAGTGGACCACGGAAACATATGTGTTTGATTGTGTGGGCCGTGAGTTTAAAAAGGTTGGGAAAAGAGAAAAGAGTTCTCTAATTTTCAATTTCATATAAAGCCGAATTTTCAAATGTATACATTTACATTTATTTATTTGGCCCTGGCATCAGAACTGTTCACTCGTAAATGTACAAGCTTTGTAGACTTGTTGGTTCCTAAGGCAAAATGTTAAATGCTCTCTCTCTCTTTGTAAGTCGCTTTGTAAATTTTCTATTTCATAAGTGTGTAGACCGGGAACCACCAGCAATTAAATCTCTTAAAAAAGGTTTCATTTTAAAGGTTATATGTTTTTCTATGTTGTCATATCTCTAATGCGCCACCCTACTTTAGAATCAGCTGCATTGTGATTTGCACAATTTAGCTCACTCAGATTAATCCCTGTCACAAATAATTTTAATAGCCTCCGATGTCATTGCAACAAAGTGGCTTTCCACTTTCACCATTTGCAGGGAAATTTCCATAGTGTCATACTCCAATTTGCCACTTCTCTCACTTCCTGTCTGCACTGATGCTATTTTAAAACAAGTCTCATCTGGCTACAGCTCGCCACAATATTGCCCAATGAACTTTCATTTCCTCTGTTGTTAAATAGAAATAAGACTGGCCTCAATCACAGGTGGAAGGCAAACCTAATTGACTTCTGTCTACCTCTCACTTTGCCTGCCACACCTGAGCTCCTTTCTCTGAGTTTATCTTTTGATCTCATTCCCTCGCCAGGTAGAACACAGCCAACACGATTACGTCTCTAACTGTCACATCCAGTCATCCCGCCCGTCTGATCACATCGTGGCCCGTCCTGACTGCCTGGCTTCGGTTTCGTGAGAATCCGTCATCTATTTTTTGATAAGATGTGGTCTTGCATTCTGTCATGAATTGAGAAAGTAAAGTGGAGATCTAGTATCTCCGGGAGGTTTTCAGTAAAGCGGCTGTCATTATGCCACATGGAAAGTTCCGGTCAAAGTAAAAGAGAGTCTATATCGTGCCTGTCTTGTCTAAGATTTCACCAGCCCTGCAGTACTAACCCAGTTCTTGGTTTCCATCTGTCTGTTTCAATATTACACTGGGGATTCTTTGTTATAGGGCCCATGCATTGAAAGACTTTTTTAAATTTTACTCTAAAAATGTAATCTGTTTTTAATCTCATCATTGCATTTGTAATTGTATCAGTAACATTTTACAATAAGGTTAAATTCAACAACTTAATGCAATGACTAACATCAAAAGCCTGAAACCAAAGTAAAAAATATGATGTTCACTGTTACTTCCTGATATTTGTTGTACCTTGAGTTAAACTTTTGTATAAGGTTTAATCCACTTTACAGCTTTATTGTGGTCAAGAACAACTTTTACAAAAGAAGACTCTTTCTTATGACATGACCAACCACACACATCATACATTTATTTTGTTTAATGTGTATTTTTAGGTTGATCTCAAATAGTATCTTAAGAGACCTTGGCTGGCATTTGTAAAACAAACTCAAATAATCAATTAATATAATATAATCAATTAATATAATTCCAACACTATAATTAGTGTTGGAATTTAAACATACTTATTAGAAACACCAACATATTTTTCAGACTTGTTTTGTGTCAGGTGTAAACATGACACAAAACATTAAATTAACCTGACACAACAAAACAGAATACACAGTGTACAGTAGAAACCGTGTTTACTGAGTATCTAAGACAAACCTTGACTAACTTTAATAGTTTTTAAGACACCAAAGTGGCAAACTTTGGCAAATCCATGAATTAGTTCTCCCTTAAAAGCATTCATTGTGTCATCCTTTTACTTTGTAAATACAATTTAGTTTCCACGCGGACTGGTGGACTGCACCCAATTCTAAGAAGCTGCTTAAAGCCAGCCAACATAATTTCAGTAACAGCAAATAAAAGGTTTTATTTTGTAGCGTGGAATACTGACAGTCAGTAGCCTGTAGAGATCAGAGCATATCCTGGACCAGCAGAAGCCTGGGATTGAATTATCAGAATGACTGATGTGCTGCCTAAACAGGTAATCAAAACACACATTCTCTTTAGAGTTTTTTATGCCGTTAAGTAGTTTCATATTGATCACTACAGAACTGATGAACAATACTTTATTTTGATTTGTGTATGGGAAACCAAAGGCATTAATTTAGCAGGGAAATGTGTTTATAGGAGTCAGAAGCAGCAGATAAAGCAACCAGCTGCCCTTGATCATCAGACAGACCGAGAGCAGAAGATGCTGAAGCCTTTGATGACCATGAACCAGAAATTGAGCAGCTCATCTTATTGACTACAAAGCTTAATGAAAAACGGAATGATGTATGAAATAAATATATGTAAAAAAAATTTAAATATGTCTGTTTAAAGTCCTTGTGATACAGAAGTTGCATCCGACTTGTTCTGACAAATTTTCTGACATGATTCAAAGTAAAAATAGAAAAATGCAGGGCGTGGTTTGTTTATTTAACTGGGAATTCATTGGCTATAGAAAAGTTGGCATGTCAAAGCTTGAATAAGACTATTGTTTAAGGTAAGTGGTTACGGCACATGAATTTACAAAAAAATACACACATTGTAGATAAATAATGTACAATAAACAGTGCAATATTCCCTAAACAAATAAGAATTGTATGTTTTGATTTCATGGTGACTTTAACTGTGGCATAGGCCATAGTGATGGATTCAATGTGGTGTTCCTGGGTATTGCATTTCAACAAACCATTTGTGTGTCTGTGCATCTACACCTCATCTGTACTCATCTATTGTGAAATATAGCTGAGAGGGAGAGGGAGCGAGATAAAGCGGCTCCAGCAAACCATGCAGTCGTACAGCTGACAGGCCCACTCTTGCAGGAACACTAATGTCCCCATTTAAATGTATCTGCCTACAGTCTGGTCTCACATGGATGCCCAGCCTTGCTACAGATACACATGGATTGTCCAAGACAAAATATGCAAAAGCATGACGGTTTCACTGCCATCTAACAGTCCAAATAGTGAGGAGGGTACGCTGTATGGTCAGGGACATCTTCCATCATTTTACCCTCAGTCATAATCTTATGGCAACTCAGAGTCCCTCTGAAATCTTCTGAAGTTAATTGAAGAGTATAGGGCACTACAAAATTAATTTTAAAGAAATGTTTGATGTTCAACTGTCAAGCAGCACTGTCAATATCTGTGACATGCAAATTCATTAACCATGTAAAATGTATGTACTATAATGTTATACAGTAATGTGCAATGGAAGTCTATTGGGAGAATAGAAGTTGAAAAGTTAAATTATATGAATGTATGTTTGTAACACAATGTATGTTTACAAACATTGCATGTGTTAACATGTTAACTGCTACTAGACTGCTACCTTACAATTATAAGGTTCTATCTGCGTTTTGACCAGTTTTGAGATATTAAGGTTTAAGGTTTTTGCATGGCATTGTAAATACCAAAACTGAACTTTTTTGTTTTTCAAATGAAACACCCAAAATGCATTTTTAAAAAATAAAACACCTTTAATAGTGTCAATTAGTTATATTAGAGTAAGAATATGTCTATAACTCAATTTTGACAAAAATGTCAGATAGAACCTTATAATTCTAAGGTAGCGAGATTTACTTACTAGTTCTGTTTATGCAAAGCTGTCATTTAATATTTTAGTATAAAAATGTTAAACCTGATAACCTCTACATATATGTGCAGGGGCAGTTGTTGTGGTCTACTGGTTAAGGAGTCGGGGTTTATAATCAGTATTATTATTTGGATAAAAAACGTTTGTTCCTGAGGACCGACGAGCCATCGCAAGAGTGTGCAACAGAGCAGAGGGTCGTCCCTGAGCCCGAGCCGGTGCCGTCAGACCAGGTGCGGAGCTGGCGGTGGAGCACAATGTGGATGACCAAGACGAGGGAGGCTACACCCACTGCACTGAGGGTGAGCCAACACTGGGCCCCATGTACTGCTTTCTGGGCCCCATGTACTGTTGCTCATGGTAGTTGCTATGTAAAGGTTTAGTATTGTATGTTTTTGTGGAGCCATTAGTCAATCAACATCATTAGCATGTCTGAATGTCATTTACCTGTGACTGCAGAGTGATTGGTCACATGACATTACAGCTCATATGATTGGCTCGAGAACTGAGTGGCCATGAGCGTAGATGGCAACATACAGGTACAGAATTGAATAAACAGGAATGGCAGTGATATCAAACTATCAAAACAGAATCTACTGTGTTGAACATATATGATGTTTGCTGTCTTTAAATTTCTAATATTCATCTATCTTTTTAAGTTCTCGTTAAATGTATAAATGTTGGAATAAAAACTTTCTGTTAGATCATGAAATACAGGACAGGATTCATCACAGGTTGAAATATCAAAACCCTGCTCTTTAGGGTCATTTTACTCTTTTGAGCTTGCATAAAAATGTAATATACTGGGTTTCAGAGAAACTTCAGTTTTAAGTAAAAAAATGTGTAGGTTTAAATTATAAGAGCATTAGCTTATATCACGGAAGGCAATAACTTTTACCTTCTGTTGTTTTTAGGTCAGAGTTATGAAATTACAAGACCAATTTACATGTATATTTATTCAAACCTTCTGACGGTATTGCAGTTTTCCCCATGTGTTTATAATCTGCATAAACAGACTAAAATATATAAATATAAAGATGCTGGAACATAAAGCATCAGTATTTTGGCATGTGTGTGTGTGTGTCCTCTCTGGCTGCTATTGCAACAAACCTTGAAAGACTGACAGCAGGTTTCTCATTCATCTACAGCCATATGGGAGGTGAATCATTGGCTGTCTGTGCAGTCACAGGCTTCCATTATAAAGACAAATCAGATCTGTGCCCTGGCAGTCAAGCATGGAACTGTCTGCTATTGTCTAAAGATTTAACAGGTATGTTATGCAAATATGACTGAAAGCTTCCCTTTTTTTTCTTGGATGTGAGTTACAACTAAAATAGATAGGATGTGCAAGTTTGACACATATTTTTATATCTATGAAATCCATACATATGCAATATATATGTAATTTTCTTATCAGATGTATGTATGAGGTCAATCAAATTCTCTGTTACTTGTACAAAATTATCTGTCACTTGGCAGAAGCTAATAAAACTAAGCACATGCATGGCATTTTTAAAAGTTGTGAACACAACTAAACTTATATCAAATAAAATGTTACATGAAATATGTGTGAAACAAATGAAACAAATATTAACATTTAAGAGCATAAATATTTTCTTGTTTAGTTACTTTGCACATTCCATATTCCTAAGCATCTGAGAACTAGTGGTCTAATACAGCATCATTTGTGTACATATGCCACTTGCTCTGATATTCTGTTGTCCAATGCAATAGCATTTATACTATTTTATGTGTGCCTTAGAAGTCCAAACACTTTTTGGGGACTGTAAGTGGTTAGACTTTTGAAGTATGCATGGAAAGTCTCAATTTTGTTTGGTGCATTAGCTCTGTCAACTTCCCTTTAGCACTGCCCTTCTGCAAAATAAATCCCTGCTGCTTCTTCCTCATCCCATATCCATATATACTCTGTGACTGCGTATCTGCTGTGTTTGCCACAGAACAATGACATGTAAAGAAAATAATGACTGTGTATCCAGTCAGAATAAGTGTGATTCATTAGGACATAACCCATCTCATTAAACACACAAAGCATTGACAAATCTTTGAGGTAACGTGTATTTTTACTGCAAAGTTCTGAGGGACTTCTAGCCAAATTCTGATAAGAAGCTTTATACTCCAGCTTTAGGCTTTCCATTCAGGGGCCTACCAATCGTTTTCGTAACTGCTTGCAGCATCCGACCCTGTAAAATCATTTTTACATTCTCTGAGGACTTCTGAGCCGTCTACCTAGTTCAAGACACTCCACAGCACTCTAAGTTCCCTCTCCATAAATAACCAAAGACTACGGTTGCAACACTATAAAGTTCTCTGCGTGTTGTGGATACTAAAGGTCTTTACAGGTTATAGTGAAGTGTTCTTACAGGGCCAAAGGTAGATCAGAATACAACAAAAAAGCTTAAAAGGGCTGCTAGAATGCAGAGAACTACAGAAAAGTCCAAAAAAAGATCTAGACCTCAAGGCCTAAAGCTGTTTATGTCCTACCTTTGCATGTGAAGGTGTGGTTGGGTGTGTAATGTGATTTGGATAAAATTAGTAGGTTTTCCTGTCAGATCTCACGGTTAGGGACTGTTATGCCCACCCCCACACGGTTTGGACCTTAGCCTCCTTCAAGACATTCATATTTAACACAACACACATGAGAAGCCACCAATCATGAAACACCAACACACAATGTAAGACAGTTGTTATATTTCCTGCTATAATTTTCCATATTTTACTGCCAAAGTCTGATATTATTCAAGCCCTGAGATGAAGGCAAACACTGTAGAAATCTCTTCTCTCATAGAGCCTAAACCGCAATCAGCTCTCAAAACATACAAATTCAGAACTGGCAGAAAGGGAAAAAAAATATAACGATATGCCATATTGAATTGCAGAGCAGTACAGTAAATAGATTCACTAAAAAAACTATAAGCTTCAGCCATAAAATCAAAGGTTAGATAAAAGCTGTCAGATCTTTTTTTCTATGACTGTCAAACAGATGTTTACATTTACAAAGCACTCAGGTAATTAAAAACAGAATGTGATATGTTGTATATTTCTTTTCAATTTTTTTTCTTTTTGAACCCAAGCTAAATTATTATTTTTAATAGATTCTAAGAGCAACTTTTATAACAGATTTACACTACCATCACTACCATCTTTAAATATTCAAATTTGGCCGAGCTTTGACCCAGGAGCCATATGTCACACTGCACTTTCTTACTCTCTGGTTTAATGGATCTGCATTAAGATGATCTTAAAAAAACAGATTAGCAGAGCATCCAAAGATGTTGGAGAACTGTTAAAGTCCTGCTTTAAATTCAACTGGCAGGAGAGGTCATACAGTGTAAGTGACAAGACTGGTTATTTTATTTTATTAATATTATTTTTTTTGTTATTTTCATTTATCTGGTGCTTTAACAGCCTCCCTCTGACTTTAACAGTCCATTGCTGTTAAAGTCTCATATTGAGAAGCCTATGATGAGGAAATGGGTTTTAAATAATTCCTCCCCATTTCAACCACATTTCAGCACAAAGGAGTAATTCCACTTCGACGTGGCTGAATGTAGTGAAACAGGTGAAAGGGAGAAGGATGGATTATACTGGGAGGTAAATTGCAAAAGAGCTGCTGATTTGGGCTTTTGTTGCACTGCTCTTGGTTTACTAAATGAGTGACAGATGACACATGGATGGAGGACACACAACAGATACAAAACAGCCTAAAGTCTGATCCAAAGAGAGAGAATGCATAAGGCAAAGAGTGCAAAAGAGAAAGAAGGAAAAGCAATTACTAAACAAAATAAATAAATAAAAAGTGACGCTCATAAATAGCAAATCAAATGTGAAATGATTTCTTTTATAGTCAGTGAGCATGAGTAAACCAGGTGATGTGGAGCTCCACAGTGTGCTCTCAAAAATCACTGCACCCTCACCTATCCTGTTTTCCACATGAGAGGATGAACAAAACTGTGTGTGTCTGTGCATTGTGAAAAATGTTAGTAATTTGAACAAAAAAATGTTACAGTTAAAAGCTGTCAATTGGTGAAGGCTTCCTTACCAAATTAAGTGAAAATAATTTTATACTTTGAAAGAAAATACTTGTAATTTCACTGTTAAATGTTGTAAAATGCACCACTGTATTGTCTTTTGGGCTATTGTCTTTCAAGATCAGAGCTTATCAGAGTGTATTTGTGTTTTCTCTTTGTTTATACAAGGGAGTATCAGTCCCTTAGCAGTCATTCTCAGTGTTGGCAAATAAGACTGGAAAAGCATGCTTGTGTTATATTGGGTTGGCTTCTCAAAACTTTACACTCTCAGTAGGTGGTTCAAAAGCATGAGCCAGTTGCTCAGGGGTCTGCCTCTGTTACGCTGTGTGTTTCATAAAAGATTCATGCTTTGTGTACTTACACTTTGTTTTAATTTTAATAACTAGTTTTTGGAATGGCAGGGGATTCAGCTTTTAAAAGGCTGGGAATAAATTGTTGATTTTCCTGACCTTGGAAATGCACTGGGGATGGATCTTAAATAATGTCACCTCATACACAGCAAATAGCTAAGGCTAAAAAAGTCAGCTAATTGGATGTTCATTGGAAACGTGAATATAAGCAGTAGTCCTGAAGAAATCTGTAATTTTGCTATTGGCTACCCAGCAGGAATTTTTCCTATTTTAAATGTAACTTTCTCATTTGCAAGAATCAACTAATCCAATACATCAGAATACAATATAGGATATTTATAACTATTCTGTGAAAATTAAGGCCATTGAACTATATTGTTATGCTCCTTTCAAACTCACAGCAGCATTTGCTTTTAATAAAAATGCCTAATAATTGCATGTCTATGACCATTTGTACTTAGCAAAAAGTATCTAAAAGTCCTGCATTTTTATTGCTGTATAGTATGTATTTTAAAATGCCATAGTGAATTAAATAAAATAATATAGACCCTTTTTGTGTTTCAGTATGTTTTGCACATGAATAAACCCTATTTAAAATCCTGTTTAGGAAATAGCAGGCTGTTAAAATGAGAATTTGTGCGAAAAAGACATTTGCCAAAGTTTGCAGGGTTCATGGCTTCATGCTTTAATAAAAGAGTTTTTACAGGAACTGCACAGCCAGTTCAAACACGTGTCTTTAAGTTTCAAATTCCTTGAGCACAATTGTATTTTGCTTTGTTTTATTTATGGCTATAAAATAGTTGGTGATTATTGTATCTGGATGGAGGGAAACTCCACTATCTGGAATAACGAATGTTTTTTATTAGTGGCAGAAATAACCAGGAATAAAACCTTATTGGTTAAGACAAAGTAATAAAAAACATTTGGGCTTCAAACCTCAGATATCCATTCTTTAATACATCTAAATTTTATGCATTTGGCAGACACTTTAATCCAAAGCAACTTGCAGTACAGTGCATTTAAGGTAAACATTTAACAATAAATGTGTTTCCTAGAAATTCGAACCTATGCAAACGTTTAATGCCAAGCCTTATTAATTGTGCTACAGAACCATATTCACCCTGGTTCCGGCTATGATGAGAACTTATAACTGCTTGCTTGCTGAATAATCCAGAGTGAATGTTCAGTGAGTTATTGGCTCTCTGGCTGAATGAAGTTTGCAATCTTTCAGCTCTGCTGTAACTTGATCAGTGTCTCTGATATGAAAAAATATTTTCATACATGTCAAACCCAATAGAGCCATCAGTAGCAAGAGCTCTGGATCGCCTGTTACCTAATGTAGTCACACTGAGAACATAAATCACAGCTTCTCTTAATTACTGATGTTTTCTTTCTTCTCTCACGTCCCTCTTCATTCCCAGGATTAAGACAAACATGCATGAGGTTCTGAGAGACTTTTAAAGAGCTGAACTTTTAAATAAAAGTAAATTTCCCATTTCTCCAGGGCGTACTGAAGCCTCTGAGTGGATCATGTTTATTGATAGAGTTACTTCCTGTTATATGCAGTGGACTTTCATCAAATTAAATTCAAAAAGAACACATGCATTGGTTAAAACATTAATATTTGCAGATTCATGCTTATGGCTCAGTATTTCATAAGAATGCTCAAAAAGTACATGTCTTTGGGACATGTAACATGATAGTACCATGGAATTCTTTGAAGCACCTTGGAGTACCATGTACCCTGCTAACAATTTTGGGCTATAATGTTTTTGTAATGTTTCTATTAAATAACAAAAATGTTAAAAACGTAATTTTGAAAGTTTTATTAATGTTTAAAAAGCTATACAAATCACAAATTATGTCACAGATAAAAGCCCACAGCCTGCTGTCCGTAGGGGCACTAATATACAAAACACTCCTATGGTTGTATTGATGATTATGGCTCTTTTGAGTTATTTCCAGAAATAAGTAAATGGGTGACTTCAGCCGAACCCTCATCCACTCTGACACTAATAACCTGGAAGGGTTGTTTGCTATCTGAATGCAACACTTTTTATTGAACTGGTTTATTGAACAAATATAAGATATAGCCTCCAGTGATATTCCAAGAGGATTCAATTGTGATCTAATCCGTTTAAGGATTTTCAATATATAAGTTTATGAGAAGATAATTCTGTAAATGTCAATCAAAATACAGCCTGCATAATATTACAGTGTGTTGGAAACATCACAGGGATGAACAGGAAGGTATCAGGAGAGTATTTTTAACCCAGCCCAATTTAGCTACATATGTGATCATCTGAAACTAATTATCTTCCACAAACGACTGTAATTTTCCCCAGTCATCCAAACACATGTAAACATTTACTCACATCACTTACAATCTACAATCCATCAATAAAACTTACCAGCAGATGATGCCACCATTGCAATTTCATAGGCTGTTTAGGAACTCAATTGCTTCCCATCTAAATTCATAGAGGGAGATTATGTGTGTAATCAAATGAGCAGCTTCAAATGAATGTGTTTGTATTGAGATTCCGAATGTGCTGATCTGAGATCAGGGTGAGCAGGATTTGGACCACAAGGCCGAGCTGTGGTAGAGACGATGAGCCCCTCGGGTTCTTTTATTATGACAACCGAGTGGTTTTATTATGGCAACCAGTCATCATTTACAGCCCGGAGCGGAGGAGCGCAGAAACTGACATAGCGAGAGATAACGCATATAAAAAATATAGCACGTATTGAAAAGATAAGGAAATATTCAATATTCAAGAGTAAGATTATATCACAGGAAAACAAGGTGGGGAAAATTGCATGTATATATCTGCCCCCTATTTATACACAGTTTCACTCTCCGTATAAATTAATCATGGCTGACTACAACTAGCACATTTCTAGGATTGGTTACTGAAAATTATTACTTTAAATGACCATTTGCACTGGTGTTGGTTTTATAATGATGGTCTGTGTAACAAAGTTTGTTTTAGGATTCTGACAATTTCAGCGTTTGAGTCTGAATTGGCCATGCCCCACTGGTTGTAAAATTTGATGTGAAATGACAGGAACAAAAATGTACTGAATTGAAAGTTTAAATAAATTCAACACACACGCACACACACACAGTAGAGGAATAACGTTCGTTTAAATAATGTATTCCCTGATTTGTGCAACTGTATTAAATATATTAATATATGTGTTAATATACTGTATCTGTATGTGAATTAAAATATAACATTATGTTTGTAAATGTATATATTACATTGGGTCCCACTTTTTATTAAGCGTCTTTATGGTAAGTACATGGTAGTTTATGACACCTAATATATAACCTATAAAACCTATAACCTATTGCTTCCTTATTAAAATATATTTAAAGGGCATTTTGAATAGCACCCAAGCCTGAGTGTATGTGTGTAGAAGAAACAGAGACAGAGAGAGAGAACAGCAGGAGAGAGTGAGAGGTTTCATAGGTTATCAGTTTCCTCTGAGTTACCAGAGAACAAAAAAAAAAAGATTGACCACAGCTGAGCTGCCCTTACATTTGTGCTGAAATATTATCTCTACGCCTGGCTGCAACATCCGCTTAAAAAATGCTAGGCCTGTCTTCCCTCTGAGTCAATTAATATTGATTCTGTGTTTCCACAAGCATGTGGGTCTCCTCAGGTGGAACCAAATTACTCTGAATTGCTCCAATACTGCTCAGGTCCTCAAGGAACACAGCAAAGCATTAGCTGTCCTCATGTGAGAATAAAACTAAATTAAAGAAAATAAACAGGACGCAGTGAAAAAACTGTAGAGGAAGTCAGGTTTACCCTACTGCACCATTGCCCTGCTGAAAACACCTGCTTAGACCAGCATGAATTTCCATGTTAGTTTAAATGTTAACCTGTAGTGGTGAAGCTGCTTGACTATAGAAGTCCTGGTGGTTAAGGTAGTTACCAACACACCTGCTTCCAAAACACATATGCTTGTGACCACCACTGCTGGTCTATTGACCAACTGTGTATTGGGGGGTTGGCCAAAAAAATATTTTAAAAACCACTATGATGAAATGCAATTGTTCTGAATTGTCTGTGTTATGCTTTTAAAAAAAAATTCTAATGTGATCCCTGTGTGAGATGTTTACAGACACAGCCTGCTGCATTACCCATCACACATGCTGACTGTGAATAATTCATTCAATTTCTGTACAGTACTTTGAAGGGAGACCCCATATTTTCACTGTCTTGGTTCTAGCACTAGTCTGGGGTCTCTGATTAATTATTCCTTCCATTAAGAACATAATTGCAAGCATCTCGTAATGATCATTTTCACGGAACTGGGAATTCGAATTTATCTTAAGTCATTCCGGTAACACTAGCAATTTACTGCCTTGGTTCTACTAAGACTCTAACCACATGGTACTTAAGTTATTTCACTGTTGGAGGTCAGTGAGAATTGCAGAAATGCTAATAAGCTCCTAATAAAGACCCGTTGAGGACTGGTTAGACCTATTTGCCTTTCACATCTCGTACCTCACTGAGGAAAACTAATGAGGAGCTTGGAATGTTGGATGAATGAATGTTGGAGCTTGAATTCCCTAAAGTAGGTGTTCATTTCCTGCAACTTTATTTTAAATAAATAACCACCCGTTATTCATGCATGTAGCACAAGTTATTTAGATGGGTGAACATGAGAATTCTGATATGACCTCCGGCTGAAAACCCATGGCCATACACAAACTGACCCCCTGCCGCAGCCAGAGAGAAACATCTGAGTCCATTTGCAAATCACAATGTAATTATGACACTTTCATTTCTGGAAAGATCTGGCCTGCACTCTCAAGACGGTTCTCATTCTCGCCTTGCCTCGTTGGCCAAATTGAATGCCATCGACAGACAGTAAACAAGGCATTTGCATCATATGGGTGGTTCTGAAGATTGATTGGTGGCCCACGCCTGCATGAGAAGAATAATCAGGGAGCAAGATGTCTGTCACAGCCACAGATCAGACCTGAAAACAGTGATAAATCACAGCAGACAGGAGGGTCCAGCACCCTTACTGCTGCTGTGAAAGTCAAGGCTGATTTGCACTTGTGAGATGAGACTCAGAGATTAAGTTCTCAGCTCCAGGTACAGCAGAAAGAAGCAGTGGAAAAAGATGGCCAACAGCTGCTCTTTGAAATGGCTGCTAACTTCTGCTTAGAAATACTGAGAAAGAGACGTTGGGAAAATAAGCAGCATTTGATTTTTGCAGCGGGTTCGAGACAGACTTTTCTTGCTTGTATGTTTGTATGTGTGTCATTTTACACGATTGCACGTTTTGTGGTTTTGTTTTTCGCTATTTAGATAAAATAGTTTTAGGTTTCACCTAAAAATTAAAATGTTGCTATTCATGTCATTTTAGCCCCATATGCTGTTTTTATGCTGGATTTGAAACTACACAATGGCTTTGTCATTCTTTATTTTTGTTGTTTGGCAACAATTTTAAATTGTGGACACAAACTTAGAACTATTATTTCAGAACAACAGTTTCAACAGGTATTGATAACATTAGAAGACTTGGAAAATAGTGTAAGAGATGTATGGACTACTGTTATTGTGCTTAAAGTCACTACTATCTTCACTTGGAAAATATTGGAACATCTAATTTCTTGACGTTCTATGAGGCAACTATTCATATGGAGTCATGAGACTGTTGTTTTGACATAAATGAATTTGTCAAAATGACAGTAGGTAATTTTTGCTTCTTTCCCCATCAGTCACCTATAGTTAACTCAGTGGGGAATATTTTGTGAATGAATGGTTTTATCATAAAATATGTCTTTTTTCTTTATTTTGTATTACAATATTTCATTTCAACTTTGCTACAATACACATTGTGAGAAGGGCTAATACAAAGAAATACAGTAACAATATAATTTGATCAACCTACAATTTTTATTTCAAAAGTCAGTGTTGCATTATATACTGTAGCATGTACAAGTAGTGCATGTAAAAGAATTATTAGAATTTGTATTAGATAATGCATACCCTAGGTCATTACACCACAGGTGGGCATCATTTTTCTAATAATTCAATGCACCTCAGGGTCAATTATTCTGTTTATACCACTGTTACCACATCACAAGACATTTGTAAGGTTTTCATCCTTAAAATGCCCTTTGAGGTAGAACTAATTTCCTACACATCTCAAGCCTCTGTTACTAATTCCAAAATGTCATTTCAGAACTAGTAACGGAGGCTTGAGCCATTGATATGCATCATCAGAGAGAGAGATCACGTGTTTGCAAAAAAATGAGAATATCCATATTTATTTAATTGTCCTATTTTTGTTATCTGCAATAATGAATTATGAAAAAACTTGTGAACAAGTAGGCATATTAATATTTATCTATTTATTTGCTGTTTTATATTATCAGCATAAAACAAAAAGTGATTCAAGTAGAAAGTGGAAAACGTGAACAAGTAGATGTATATTTGTTGTTGGCAATGCTTTTGTAATCCAGGTTCAAAACCATTTGTAGTTTAAGCCCGTTTATTAATGCAATTAGGGTAATAATATTATAATAATAAGGAATCTAAAGAAAATATTATAAAAGATGAAATACAAAAGCTATGTTAAATATACTTTATTTACAACATAAAGAGATACGAAAAAACGGCAATCAAACTATTTTATTTAAGAGCTCTTGATCTGCTGCGCAGGTGAGCAGCCAATTGAATGTAATTAGGTCAAGCTGACTCCGCCTCTAGAAAATTGTGCGAAGGGGAAAGATAGAGAAAAGAAGATAGGGAAAGAAGATAGGGAAAGTAGAGAAAAGAAGAAAAGAATTCAAGATTTTTTTTAATCTTGAATCTTGAAAAGAAGTGAGCGAAGAGCAGTGCCGAACCGTTGATTTATTCGATTTATATAGCAGTAAATTATTTTGTTGAGAAACAAAGTTCTAAATAGTTTTCAATAGAACTTACTTTGATTTTGTTGATTCGCGTCATGTGCGCTGGAGTCCAGTGGAGTGAACCGTATTAAGTTATCCACTGAAACCCTGAAAGGGGAAAAATAGCATGTGATAAACAAGGGGATCGGTGAGTTAGGATGTTTACTTTAGTATGTTGAAAAATGGTGTTTTGATGTGTTTTTTAAGAGTAAATGTTCTGTTTTTGTATGTGATGTATACATTGTTGTAAAACATGTACAGAGTTGTAAATATGTTTGTAAATTGAGCAAAACGTATGTAAAGTGTGGATTGATTGCGAATGTTGTCTTGTGTGTTTGCGCAGGCCAGTTTTTTTTCTATCCTATAAATCTATATTTCGGACTTCCTGTTCATAGACTGCATTGGTGGAAATGCTTCACATGTGCGTTTTGTAAAGATGGCGAGCCACCCGTGAGACGACGAGAGACGTTTACCTTTTTTTTGTCTTTTGTTCCTTTTTCCCATGAATGTCTGCATTACATGGCATTGCAAGTTCGTTGAATATCTAGAGGTTTGGAGTACCTATTATATTTTTGAGTTTTGGACCATTTATTGTAAGGAACTGTGGAAAGAAATATAATTTGTTATATTGAACCGGCACTGGATTGTGCATTCATTTGGAGAAAGACTTTTTTTATATTTATTTCATTTGTGTTATTTATTGATTGATTATAAGCCAATTCTGAGTTGATTATACATTTTTCCAATTTATATTTTCTTTATTTCTATCTATACAGTGTTATTGACATAATTCTTTATTTTTTTCCTTTGTCAAAGCTCAAATACCTCTTTTACATATGAATAAGCATAAAGTATAAATAAGTGCATTTAAATCATATCCGTGTGTGTGTGTGTGTGTGTGTGCTTGCCTCCTACGAGTCCTTGCATCTTCCGATTTGAGTTGAATCGGGTCTATAGTATCCCTGTAAATAATCATCTTCAAGTTTTAAAAGTTAACTCCTATTCACGCTGACGGGGTTACACTTTATTTAGTGTAAGTTACAGATCCAAGCTCATAATGCATTCTTTAAAAATACAACATCTCTGGAGAAGCATAACCACTGTTTTTCCATAAATAAATTTCTGTGCCATTCCTTAACAACCTTAACAAGAAGCACAGCATTTTCCCTACACAGCAATTAAATTACTTAAAAAATAAATCAACAAAACAAGCTGATTAATTGAGCAAATCCCAAAAACTTTTGTTCTACAAAAAAATATTTTTGTAATACCTAGGAGGCAAAGTTTTCAAAGAATAAAAATATAAATGACTGAAAATACGGCCAAGTTGAAAGCAGTCAAGCAATAACATACTTTTGCTGTCACTATGAGGGTTGTGGTAGTGTTGTGGGAAAAAGTTTGTCTCTGTTTACAACCCTGAATCTGCCCTTTCCCCCCTCATTTTAGTGTGATCCTGTGGGGCAAGCGCCTGATTTATCTACACAGAGCAGATGACGCTCTTCTGGGGGCAATAATTAATCCCTTATTTGTGAAATATAAAGCTGGTTGCAGATAAACCAGTATGGTCAAGGGCCCATTTCTTCATAACCTCTGCATCAAGGGACCTCAGGCCTACGGTCGTGTCAGATTCGGCTCACCAAACCACTGGGCTCTGCCAAGCCTCTGGTATCAGTCACAGTGAAGGGAAGGAACTCTTAGCTTCCTGGTTTCTGTTCCGTTTCCAGCTTTAGCGATGATGCCCTGTGGAAATGAAGCAGTGCAGCATATTAGAGACTTTGTTTATTCTGTTGCTAAATATTGCACTATTAATGAGTTTTTAACCTTCACATTTTCACACTGCAGTGGCTTCTGTGACTTTTATGAGATACTTTTTTTCTCAGACGACTAAATAAATATGTAGCTCCATAAATTTGTGTTGGGACTGAGTGATGTGACAGCCCTGCCGTACCTCCTTTCTACTAACATGGTGCTGGGGCTGTTCTGCACATTTCCAGTATTAAGTGGTCAACAACAACAAAACATCTTAAACGTCTCAGGTTACATATATGTAACCCTATGTATATGAGACGCTATGTTGAAATGCTTTGGGAACGCCTCCAGCTTTTATGCACTCTGAATCAAATGTAAAATTCGTCCAATCGGGGGGCGATACATCACAGACGGGATGACGTCACAACCAGGAAGCTTAAAAGCACATGCGCTGAGCCAGAAACAACCAGAAACAGGTTGATTTTTTTTTTTTGTCGCATAAGCCAGGTTGAAGACTTAGGCCCTGTTGTACAGACTATTCATTAGGCCTAGAGAAAGAGGGCACAAACATCAAAAATTTCCACTAGGTCCTGTAAATTTTAGCTGTAACTCTGCAGTTAACCCTCTGGTGTCTGGCCATTCAAACACTTTGAGGCAGTCTGTTTCACTTTGACATTTTGACAGTCTGTTTCACAACTAAAAATGTATATGCAACAGTGGCACATATGGTTGTGTTCTTGAAGACCTCAGCAATAATAATATGACAATAAAGTAAATGTAATAAAAACAAAATATTTTTTTTTTAATTAAAATAAAAAATTAGTGTTAACATAACCTGACAAAAATCTGTTTTCAAAGGTCCTCAAGCAACATAAAAAAACACTATAAACATATCTTACCAAGACTTTTGAAGTTTGCACCTTATAAATATAAGTGTTGGCTACATAAATGTATAAAGTGAATTCAGAAATGTTATGTAGTTTCAATACAAATTGTAAAAACGTCAGACTAACTATGTTTTCTCTAATCTTTCTAATGAATATTGATTAGGAGAGTGTATCACACCTACAACTTCCCCTGTCACTGTGAATGGCCCATTTGTCAAAGGCCCTGGGCCTGGGCTACCTGCCCCCAAAGCTACACAATGAGCCAATGACGACACTGATTGTCCATGCGCTTACCATGTGACTAGCTGATGGGTGTGTCATTAAGACGCTGCTGTTGGCTAAAGTACTTCAAATTATAAGATTTTTTTTAAATTCTCTTTTCAAAGCGCTACAGATAATTTACATTTTGAAAAAATATATATTTGAAAACTAAAAGATTTGAGTTTTCTAGTGGTGTTACTTATATGTTTCTGGGACAAAAACTTGGAGAGCTTTAGATGGGTGTTTACAACAGTTCAAAAAAGTCCCCCCGTAAATAATAACGTCCCAGTCCCCCCGGGGGGACTGGGACCTCGAAGGGTTTAAAAAATCTGCCTTATGCACAATATTTACCCCAAAGGATGATCTAACTGGTCTCTTAGCCTGACTAGACAACAAGTGCCCAAAACCCCATTAAAACAGCATTGGCCAGGCTGAGAGATCATCTAACCACTTTGAGATAGCTCTTTTTCCATACAGACAGCAGCACCAGCACCATTTTGGTGAAGAAAGGGACACTGTATGGGGGTTATCTCCTGTTCTCACTGCTGTTCACTGATTCACGCTATGAAGGTTTATGAGGACCAGCTCAAGCGAAGGAGCTTCAAACCCTGATAATGTGCGTTTAATAAGTATTAGATTGGGTGGCAGATGGATATGGTGTGCATGCTGTAAAAATGACAGTTTGACTTTTCATGCAATTGATGTGTGGGTTGACAGCCCGTGTGTATTAGCTAATGGTGTGGTTCCACTGGCATCTGTTAGCAATGGTCCAGTGAGTTCACAATTATCAGATGCCATGGACCACTGCAGGGGCCATTACAAACAAGTGTGTGTGTGTGTTACCACTCTCTGCAGTATAACGCAGGGTCAGAGTCTCTTGAGAGTTGATTTCACTGAAACTATCTTATTGATTTTAAAGTTGCCATGCCACCTTCAGGAGAAACTGCCACAAGTTTTTAAAACAGCTATAAAAAGTGGTGTGGTGCTTTTTCATTTGTTCACACAGTTTTGTTGACCCAGGTAAATTACTGCATGTACAAACAGGATTACCCCAAAGCAGTAAACATAATTTTCTGCTGTATTGAGCATGGCGACGTTATTGGATAAAGCCAGAGCTGACAATATCCATGACTCATTGTCAGTGATATATACAACTTTAGTGGATACAATATTATAATATTGCTCTGTGGCAGCAGTTTTGTAAATTTACTATCACAACAGATCAGAATGTTCTAGCACTGGTCACCATGTTGATTCCCATACAACCACAGATGGCTGTATGGGAATATTTACAATGATTAGTTTAACATGCTCTGATACAATATAGACATTTAAGTGATTTAATTTATATTCTGCTTATTAGCATCAGACTCCTTGCACTTCATATTAATATAAATTAAATAAGGAAGGACATCTTTAATAAGGAAGTTCAGCTTCGTTTGTCAGAGCCGTAGCGTTGTGGGATGGTACTCCAACACATTGTACAGTAGTGTTACAGGTGACCTGAGTTCAAGTCCTGGCTTGTGCTGTTTTTCCTCACTTTGTTCCTCTCTCTCTTCTTGTGTTGTTTTCTCTCTCTACTGCCCTGTCCTGTTTAATAAAGGCAAATTTACTGAAAAATATAACTTCAAAAATGTTCAGTGTCAAAAAAACTAACATCACTGCTGCATGGCTTTCACAATTGCTTAGCACACGCTAACCTAACAGGACTGCACCACAGAAAAAATACAACAATAAAAAGACATACAAAATTAAACGATTCCTCTCCTTATAATGCACATAGAGAACCATCTGGTGAAGAACCTGATACATTTCTTTCACCACACCTCAGGTTTTCTTCAGTGTCCTCTGTGACTGCCTCCTACAGAACAAACATGAACTGAACCTCCTCACAATCCCCCACAGGGACCAGCTGCACCCTCTGCCACCCCATAGGACCTGTGGAGAAACATCATTGTAGGAAAACACATTCACTGGTACCTAGTGGCGTTCTTCCTGACAATATCCTGACAATAAGCTTGCACCAAAGTACTCTTTCCATTACACGTCTAATACTGAATCCAAATCTCTTGCCCGGGCTGCTTGAACACTCGTCCCTGAATCATTATTACGTGATTAAACGTGATTAAGCAAAGATCATTAGCAGCTGCATGTGCTGTCAGTAATGATTACAGTGACGGGAGAGTCATATCCAATACGCCTGCTCGCGGCACCCCTGAGACCCCCTCTCTTACCCTGGGAGACATTATTTGCCAATCGACATGAACATTCTGAGCTTGTCACAAGACGTACGTTCTTTTCTGCTCGTTTCTAATTGCGAAAATCTTCTCTGATCTGCCCTGAACCAATAAATTAGCACTTCAGTTGACAGAGTTCTGGGAATATATTTTGGCGTTTGATGATACAGTAAGTAAATTAGTCACTCACTGTAAGTTAAAACTCTCTAAAGTTGCATTAATCCCACCTTAAAGGAACAGCTCCCGCCAAGCTTTTATTCTCTCGTTGCTTACTCTCATGAATTCAAAAGCTTCAAAAAGGACTAAAAACCACTACTGAAGTAGTCCATCTGTCTCATGTATCTTCTGAAGCCTGTCAGATCACACTAAGTTTGCATCATTGATTATAACATTGTAACCGAATTTGATATGTTACTTCACATTATGTAAAATGATGATGATGAAGCAGCTGCAGCTGTGGGAAACCTTTCAACGAATAATAACTTAACATAATACTTTCTATTCTATTCTTTATACAAATGAAGAGTTTCTCAATTTTACTTTTGTGCTCCGGTGTAATAAAAGATGGATTCCAGTTTGGAATGTCATGGAAGTGAGTAAATAATGACAGAGTGAACGGTTTCTAAGGAACTATGGGTTTAAATTGCTTGGCTTTCATTTCAGTATAATGTTTGTAGTTATTCCGTGCTCCTGTATCTCATGCATGTAGTTCACCAACTCTCTCCCGTGTACAACTAATAAAATGTGACAAACAATACAGATGGTGTTTTATTCCTTTGTACACACAGGATATGTGCCAATATGTCTTGGAAAATTACCTATAAATCTTTACTGCCTGTAAACCAAAAACAGACAAAAAACTTTTGATGTATTTCTGAGAGTGATGCTCAAATTGAAAATTCTGTGGGTATGATTAAAGAGTGAAGCTCTTTGGCTCTGAACCTACTGTAAGACTAACAGGATTTAAAAAGAGCATGAATATAAATATCATTTTTCTGCTTTGCCAGTACAGCAGAGAGAGAAAAAAAGAAACAAAATCCTGATGCAAAGACTTGTGTGTGGTGCTAAAGCCTATTAACTTGACTTAATCATCAGAATGCTGGGGGATTAGACCTGAGACCTGGCAACTGAGATATTTCTGCTGAAGAAAACTACAAACATCTGCAACGGCTCTTAATTTGACACCTGTGGTCATAGTCGAACTGAAATTATTTGAAGGCTTATCTTTGTTAACGAAAAATAGCAAAATGGGGGAAAAATATCTCTGAGCTGTTGCCTTGCAGTTAGCACATGTGGCGTTCATACTGGTGATAAATCGGATTCACACATACTGCAAGAACAGGACATGAGCGGGGCATAAGAGAGTCATTAGGGGGGCATGAGCAGGGCACAAGAGGGTCATAAGGGGGGCATGAGCAGGGCACAAGACGGTTATGAGCAGGTCATGAGCTGAGCATGTGCATGAGACGGTCATGAGCATGGCATGAAGGGGACATGAGAGGGTCATGAGCAGGGCATGAGTAGATCACAGTGTGGAATGAGAGGGGCATGAGAGGGACATGAGAGGGTCATGAGCAGGGCATGAGTAGATCACAGTGTGGAATGAGAGGGGCAGGAGCATTTCAGTGAATGAGCAGGATAATCTTAATCTCCTAAATAATTTAATTGTTTTAATAATGTTTCAGTGTTTTCTATTGGTTAAATAGAGAACATATAAGGCTTTACACTAAACTCTTGTCTTGTCATATTTCCCTCCAGCATTAAGAACACCAATTTAAATGTGTATATCTTTAACAGTTTCAGAAAAAAGAAAATAAAGAAAATTATTGAATTAAATAATAGTACCACTTTAAACACTGAAATTGCTTCTTTAAATTCTAAAGAATTCTATGTTTTGAAGCAGCTAATTCACCAAGTAAAAAAATAACTTGGAAAAAAAACAACCATGTATTGGAACAGCACAGACTCAGGACTGCTGGGTTTCAGTTCTTGAACAAACTTATTAGCATTTGATCTTTTACTTAATTCAGCTCACATTGAAAGCTAAACATCTAAGCATGTGGTAAGATTTCTGACTTTCTGATCTAAATTAAAGCAAGCATTCATTAGACATGCAGAAGCAGCGAATCAGTTGATGTGATAGGTGTATCTGATTAACATCAAAGTACACATCAAAGATGAAGGCAAATCAGCCCTGGGGGGCTTGCCTGGAGGGAAACATTACTAAAAACAGATTTGTTAAAATAAAATACACACACATACAGTTTAAATCTTGTTGTGAACACCACCAGTCAAAAGTTTAAGATCACATACTTATTTATTATTAATATTTTTTCCACATTTTTTAATAAACTCAGATAACACAAAGATAGTTATGGGAATTTTGTTATGACTAAAAAAAATCCAAATAAATCAAATCAAATCATGGTAGTTTGGTATATTTAATGTAGCCACACATTGCCTAGAATTTGCAAAAATGTTATTTTGGCATTTTACCATCTAGTTTCTTGAGGCAACACACTGTAACGATTAATATGATGATAAATCATAATATGATTATTAATCATAATATGACAATGAATCACAAGCTCAATCACATTATTTGATCGAACTATTGTGTTTACATGAGGTAAAGTATAAATGTCATTATAGTAGCATAATGGGGATGCATGTAAACATAGTCAACGTCTATTATGATATTTACTTAAAAAGCATGCACATTTGGGGAAATGTAATGGATTCTCATTTATTCACATTTCTTTAGAGATAACTATATGTTTATTTTAACCAATTACAGCTACTCTCATTTGCAGAAATATTGTTTGACTTTGTTTAATATTTTAATGTAGCTTTTCTTTGCAAATATGTTGTATATCTATACATTATATTTATACAAT
>JAZGTK010003853.1:0-26095 GCA_036877625.1 Ambastaia sidthimunki
GTGTGTGTGTGTGTGTGTGTGTGTGTGAAAGCAGAATAGACCAAAGTGTAGTAGATGACTCACTAAATTGATGTCTGAGTAAGAGGGAGAGAGAGCAAGAGGGCCCTTCTATGCAGGATATATTTTAAACGTTGAATTGTAGATCTGGCAGCTGGTTTGTTTGGAAAGAAAAATAGATTTACAAGGCACTGAGACCAAGCAGCAGTTAAGGAAATCTACAGGCCTTCAGCCGAACAGCATCTCGCATATATATACAGTTAACCCCCACAGACTTCACTCCAACCTCCTACTGCGATCCATTCAACACGCACAACCCTCACACACATATGAAGACACTCACGCACACTCCGACCACCCTGGAGCATCAACCTTCAGTCGTCATAGAAACCCGAACTACCGGCTCAGTTACAGCCATGTTGTGACAGGACACAGGAAGCGTGTGCTGTCTTGGGAGGAAGTATCAAATCAAACGCCATCTTTTTCTACTTTAGCAGGAGATTCCGCTCCGGTCAGAGGTGCTTTACGCAGACATTTAAAACTGGCTCACTGGAAGAGGGGATAAGCACAAACAAAAGCCTGCATTCATCTGGTCCATGCCGGAAAACATAATGTTATTGCACAGGCCTGCTTTTTACCTGAGGGACGGAGAGACAGGGGCCGCACTCACAGTGAGAGAGAGTGAGATTGACATTGAGTACAAAAGTGAGAGAATTCATTTTTCATGTTGTCATTTTGTTCATTCTCTACAGAAATGGGTGATGAAAGATTGAAATACAGGGATGGAGGAGAATGGAAAGACACTAAACAAAGAAGGGGAACCTTCTAACTTTCACCAGACCTGGGTGGGACCTGAGAGTCTCAAACCAAGAAACTCAGACCGAATGTGATTGGCCACAAGGAAATGGCGCAACACAAAGTAAGTTCCACAACTCCTTCTCCACGAACATTAACAGGAAAACACACATGCACAAAATTACTAGCCTGAGTCACTCTTGCAGGATTCCTTTGTTTTCCATTTCATTGAAAGTCAAATTTTTCTTAATGAATACTGTGTTCTCACAGATTTGTCCGTGTTTATTCAAAAGAATGATGAACAATTGCATAATCACTACGCTGTTCACTTGTTTACTGCAAATGCAGAGTTAAAGGACCTGATGTATATGATTATGTCATAATCATGTATGCTAAATAACCCAATCAGCCCAAGTCAGCGTGCATTGGTGGTGGCCTTAATGTTGAACATGTTTCAGTAGACCATATAACCATGGCAATGTTTTAGGAAGGCTTTGCGCACTTCTCCCCAATCTCATGCTCCATCATACTACATAAGCTGCTTCGACATGTCGGGCCTGTAAATGTTTCCCTTTTTACCTCAACCAGCATGACGTCCTCAACTCTCCCTTCCCTAACCTCTGGAATCCCACACACCCCTGTGGTTTTTGATCACTATTTTGCAGCTTATCAAAGCCCTATAGCTCAAATCTGTTGGTGAGTCTGTTTAGGGGTGTTCGGATGTGGCTCAATCTGAGGCAGGGGGTTCCCTTGTGAATAGCTGAATGGAACAAAGTGTGGCACAGATGGAGCTGCTGTTGTGTCAAAAAGTAATGGTGTGAATAGAGGAAGAGTTTGCATGAGATGCGCAAAGGATTTGAGTCTTATGTTACACCAGAAAGGGCCTGTTGTGGTTAAAGACTGACCCTACAGCATAGTCTCTGCACGATGACTCATAGGGTTGTTTGCATTCATAGTTCTGCATTGGAGTGCCTGCGTTGTTCAGCAATACAAAGCCAAGCGCTAGTTGGCAAATATATTAATACCTCATATTTTTCTGTTGCTTCACGCACTCCGACATTTCCATTCTGAGATTGGATTTCTCACCACAAATTAAGCAGTCCATCTGGGAATTCTTTTTGAAAATGTTGTATCATGGTTCAGGACTTCCTTGGCCGTAGAACAGTAGGAGTTGCAAGGAGAAAAGTGTATGAGGATGTGCAAGCTACCTAGATATTTCTGTTTATCATAGATGTTTCTTTTAATCATCCTGGTGGAGGGTCTGGTTATAACAGCAGACCGGTCACAGCTGGTCTGCATAGGTACAGTGCAAAATCCCATTTTTGAAATGGCTGCTGCTTAAGCTGTCATAAGCCTTTACCTGAAGTTTAAACAGGAACTTTCACCACTGACTGGAGAAACAGTCAATGACTGATGAAATTACAGCATCATGTTCATTCTAGAGGAGGGAAGTGGAGAAGGGAGGGTTCAGTATGAGACAGAGAATGAGAGGCAGGCTGAAAGAGCAGAGCTTCATGGGTGGTTCCATCTGTTGCCTTTGGTTTTGTTGAATGACTGACATGGGCGTCATGCAAATGTGAAGTACAGAGAGCATGCACAGACAGGAACTCGAAACGCTGCATTCTCTGGCCACACACATGCGCATGTTCTCCACACAGCCATCTTCGAAATGCTTATTTTAACAACGGTGGCTGCGTTTTTTTGCATTTCCTCTTAATAAATTAAGAATGGTGAATAGCCTGTGAAGCCGATATTGGACAACTGGCTAATAAAGACGCAGTACGTTTTTTGAGTACTATTGTTTTTACGCTTTATGATAATCAATGTTTTATCAAAAAAGATTTGTGACCCTGCATTTAGCATTAGCCTTTAGCAAGAAAGAGGGCCGCATTGAGCTTCTGGTTAGCGTCCATTGCAGTGTGTGGTGTAGGTTACCTAGGGGTGTCACTGTGATGAATGGCCCGGCATGGTGTGCTAAAATGTTTATGCTCCATGGGCGTTATTGCGTGTAACTGGCGTCCACAATCAGGCTGTTTGGGGAAACCCGATTGGGTCAGCTATTATAGGAGACATGAAAGGTTGGGGAAGTGTGTCTGTCTATGAGCTACTAAAACAGTCACTAAGAAACAGACCCCAGTAACTTCTTGTTCCTCCTCTAGAGATTTAAAACAATGTCTCAGACTGAGCACAGACCCCAAAGTGTTCATTGATTTCAGGTACCTGAACATTTCAAGTTCCTCCAAGAGAATTATGAGAAATATTCACCACATTCTTTTTTTCAAGCTTTATAGTCTTTTATGTCATAACTGTTGTCCAACTACTTTTGATTTTTATCGTATTAAGAAATGTTGAAATGAAAAGGTAAATTAAAACTTCATAAAAAACTTAACTGAGAATTCAATAGTCATTAGTGAAAGAGCAGCTTCTGAACAATACATTTTTTGTGGGCATAAAATCAAATGCTATCTTTCTCTTTTAGAAAGTACAACAAATTTGGCTTACCATTCAATTGGTGTATTAATGGCAGTCATATGAAGTACATAGTTTATGACAACAGGAAGTTGCCTGAGTGATTTAAAAAGAGACTGTGTAGTAATTTGTGCATTAATGAGAAAGAAATTCTCACTGTACAGTAATATTGCCAGGTGTTATTTAAATAATTATCCATTTAAAACAAATAGGGGTTTATTAGATCTTACGATACCTGTTCACATATGTGCTTATTCAGTTTATTAGGTTTTGTTGTTTCAGCTTTTACCTTGCTCTGTGGTGGGACTCTTTTCCAAGTGCTTCCAGTAACATCTGACAAAAGCAGGTATTTCCTAAATGCACAAGTCAAAACTGATGATTAGCAGACAGTGTGTCAATACAGGGGCAATACAGGTGCTAGTTCTCTATTGTATCTGTGTTACATCTGTGCATATAGAGGTTGTCCACAGTTAAAATAACAAATGCATATTTTAAACTATCATGCTTCTTGCATGGACTGTATGTTAAAATGTTTTATGAAACTTTTTACATTTATGTATTTGGCAGACACTTTTGTCCAAAGCGACTTACAGTGAATTCAAGGTATACATTTATTTTTTTTAATTAGTACTTTTATTTCCTGTGATCGAACCCACAACCTTTGCGTTACTAACGCAATGCTCCACCAGTTAAGCTACAGCAACACTTTTTTAAAAATATTTTTTGTTATATTTTTAAGTGAGCATCAAAATAGCTATGGTTGAGCAGAGCTACTGGATATATTTTCATAACCTCTCCACAGGAATCCCTTGGATTCAATGACAACACAGACAGCAGGGCAGATAGAAGGACTGGATGGAGAAAGTATTGCAGCAGACGGCATTTTAAATAAAAGTACAGAAAAGAGAAAAAGGGGACAATGAAACAGAGATAGAAGCAGAAAAGGCATAAAGAAATAAAGCGGAATTGACAAAAGACAGAAAGAAATAAAAGAAGAAAAGAGAGGCTGAAAAGAGGAGAGAAGTAATTGACTGAAGTTGGGTGGCAGAGAGACTAGTGTGTTAGTGGGCTCTCTAACTCTCTCTAATTGGGGCTGTATTCAGACCTGGCTTTAGTTCTCAAACTTGCTAATGGAGCGTAAAACTCACACACAAACGCACATGCACACACACACACAGTGTTTGTCTCTATACAGCTACAGAGGATAAGTGTTGCTGGGCTACAATGTGAATAGATCAGAAAGAGATTCAACACCTCCCATGGAGGGCTTTCACTCCCCTATTACATCTCTGCTCATAATACCTCTCTTGCTCATTCATTCATACACACATGGATTCCAGAAAGTTACATTAATAGTGGATGTATTCAAAGCGGCTTGTAGGAAGCAAAGTGTGTTTGCCTGTGTGCAAATATCTGTCAGCTGAATGTTGCTTTTAATATTATGATCTGATGATGTCATTGGGACCAAGCTTGTAATCCTGAAATGCGCTTTGTGTGGTAGCTGGTTTTAATTAACTGGTTTTATTCAAGTCAAAATATGATTTCACATTACTTTTAATTTTGGGATACACCAGTGACGGTCATTTTATGGTTGGAATAGCCCCATAAGTTTACTACTACAATTTACAGTGTAGCCTTAAGAGTTTTCTGGATTCACCTCACTTAAACTTTTTTGTTTTTGTAACCAGAATATGAATGTGCAGATTTTCTTTGCTTTATTTTGGCTTTCATTCTGATTAATTAGCACTGTATGAGTAAACACACAATGGCAGTAAATAATAAGTGTTATTAAATCAATTTAGTTTTCATCATCCTGCAATTTGCCTCAATGTTTTTATAGCTTTTGTTAGTTTAGAAGTTGTTTGTCAGTATTATAACCCTGACATGATAAGATTACATTTTTGTATACAGTTACTGCATTACAGCCGTGTTGGCAAAGGCTTCATACTGGAGTTTTCTTACAGTATTTGTGAGTTTTATTGTGGCTGAGTGTTGCTGACAGTAGACACTCTATTGTAGACTCTGATTCTTCTGAGCTTTTAACTGGGATCTCGGTTTAAACTTAAGCACAAGCATTACCACTTAAAAGAAAGTCACAAAAATTATTTTTAAGAAGAAAATTGCCTTGAAAGTTTTGTAAATTTTATTGATTCTATAGACACTTTTCTGTTGTTTTATTTTAATTATGGACGTAGGAACAAAAACATGACTACCTGTATTCGTGTTATTCTTTAGTCTGATACTCAGTCTTAAACTTTCTAAGTTTTTTGAGCTGCTTCGAATTGATAACAGTAAAATTTTTGCTGATGAAAGTTACAGGCCGAAATATAGTATTTTTGATATTAATGTCCACATAATTTTATTACTATAATTATTAGTGGTAATAGTAATAGTATATAATGATACCTCAATCTCTTTTGTAAACATAAGGGCTACATAAAATCGCTTAAGGTTTCTGACAGGAGAAATAAAACTAAATTTGGCATGTTTTGACTTTAAAAGTTTTGACTTTTTGACTTGGAGTTTAAATTATTGTTTACTGACGTTTTTAAAGCCGATTCCCTTCGTTCGATACAAGCGTCATTTTCTTGATCTGTTGTTTAATATCTAGATTGTCAAACAAGTATTATTAGTTTGAAGCACTTAAGACTTAATCTTGAGATTTTCATAATTGCCTGGAAATAAGCTATTCGCAGAGTAATGATACAGGGACAAAATGTAGAAAAACAACAATAACAATAATTACAATTATAAAATATTTATATATTATTATATTGTACTAGGATACATGTTAATAATAATAATTAAATATTGTTGTTGTTGTTGTTATGAAAATTGCTATAATATATTTGCTTTTAGTTAACACATAATTACTCTTGGTTTAATGTTATTTACAAACTAGCTTATTTTTAAACATATTGCAAAACGCGTGAAATAGTGCCTAGGTACTATTTTGTTTGAATTGTACATAAATTGCGATGGTTTAATCAAGAGCAGTCTAAATGTGCATGAGACAAAACAATGCAATTTGTGATTTATGACCATAATATACTTAACATAAACTTGAACTACCGTTAGGTTAGATTATTATAGAAAAACAATTGAATTTGAATTACCGAAAACGCAGGAAAACTGCACATGCCAAGCATATGAATAAACGCATATGAATAAAATTGAATATAATGAGTGCAGCTCTTCACGAAAAATGCTTTTAAATAACCACGATGAGATGTACTTTCGTGTACTGATTGTCTAGAAACAATAGATACAATAACATCTGCTACTGACTAAACAATATTTAGCTGTGTGATAGCCATAAACCCATTAAAACGTATATAGTTTTGTAGTTATGTAGTAGTTAGTTTATATAGTTTTGGAGTTATGTAAGTAATTGTGTATCTGAGTCTTATAGTAAAGGGGAAATAAGGACAGGAAAAATTAGGAAATGATGTGTCTCTATGTCGCGCCATACTCTTCCTCCCACGTTAGACAGTGTGTGTGTGTATGTGTGTAACAGACGCCCTGTGGAGACAGAGTGTGCATGGTTATCATTTCAAAATGATATGATGTAGTAGTTATCAACTCTTGAGATTAATTTAAATGAGCGTCTTGCAGCCTGAATATATCTTGTTGGTGTTTTATTTTGAAAGCGAAAGCGGGCTTAAGGACTCGGGATCGCTGCCCATTAGCTTGACCACTACCATTCTGTAAACACAGCATGCTCGCATGCCATTTACTTATCTGCAAACAAAATTTAATATCTGCAAACAAAATTATTTCTTAATGAATGCACTAAAGAAAGCCGTAAGAGCTCCAATTAAATAAGAGAAAGGGGAGACTTTATGAGTCACTGTAAACGCATAAAATGTGTTTTATGTATGTATTTTTTTAACAGTGAAGTATTTACCCTGGTCATCTTTATCTCCAGCCAGCAGCAGCATGGTTACATCATGGTGGCACTGCTCTAATTGTGTGAATGTGAGCGTGCGAGCGTTTCCTGCTCCAATGGCCTACTGAACTATCTCCACCGTGCATTTCCTTTGCGTCTACTCCAGATACACGTTTTGCGCTTCTGTGAGTCTCTTTTGAGCTTCTGTGATGTTTTGAAATTAGTAGTTTAGTTTTATTTTTTAACTGTATAAACTACAGTTAATTTAAACCACATCCCCTTTGAACGTGATCCACGTTTGATTGCCTAAAAATAATTTTTATCTGGGTTGGTCTGAAACATTTTCTATTGTGGTCTTTATTGCCGTCCCTTTGAAGAAGTGTATCAGTAATTACAAACAACTTTCCTGTAAAAGCATCCATATAGTATTTAATTATAATGGCTGAAGTTCAGCGAACTGGCCTCCTTCGCATCTCCACACATACGGGATAAGGATTTCGCCCTCTGTTAAGCTGATCGCTTTTCCTTTTCTACTCTCTCTAGCCAGTTGTGTAAATTGAATTCTGGCCTTTAGAATGACCGCAGATGACAAAAAGAAAAAGTGTAGAGGAGTGTACTTTCATGGACAGGGCCAGCTGGATCAGATCACGCCGATTATCATCGACCTGAGGGCAGGGAAACAACACGTTTCTCACCCCAGTGACACTGTGTTGTCGCTGGGTTGTAATTACGGAGATAAATGTGGGAAAGAACACGCTATATGTTGGCCACAATGTAAACCGACATTGCCGCTTCTGTTATCTGCTACTTATATAAGTATATACTTTATATAATGTAAATAACATATACAGGCGAGTCCCCGAATGACATTACAATATCTTATGTGGTCATGCAGTATACTGGAAAAATATAAATTTAGTTGATGAGATAAAGTGTTACAAATAGGTACAAATGTGTACATAATAGTTACGAAATGATTACCTTTCTATTTATGTAAAGTATTTATGTAGTTCTATTAGTGTTGTCTAAATTACAAAATGCATAATATTTTTGTGTATTAGTAAGACTAAATTATGATCTTATTATAATCTTGTTTTATATTAAATAACAAGAACTACTATTAGAAAGCAAACTGCTATTACGTTCTAAGTCTGCCGTGTTATTTATCTGGATGTTTTATAAATGGTATCTAAACATTAAAAACAGAATTGTTGTAGTTGAGCTTTATTTCTAAGCTTCAAAAATAGCGTGCCACCATGTCAAGCACAGCACTCAGATTCTCCTGACCTTTAAAGCATAGGCCATTTATAGTGTTTGGATAAGCAACTCACATTGTCTTTTCATCGATAATTGTTAAATGGGCGGCACCAACGTACAAGAGTGTAAGAGCACTGTAACCTTTTTGTTTGTCTTTAATAGAATGACCAGACCTCAGTTCATCTGGACAGCCATCAAATATCGAAAGTTGGGCGTTCTGGTTCATTCTTTCTGGAGTTAAACTTTTATAGCGAATTTGTTTTATCAGAGAGCTGAGACAATAATGTGATGTTACTTGGTATTTCACAAAAACTTGTTGGTAACCTTTACATAGGGTTAACTGCGCCTCCATATTTCCTTCCGTGTCTCTCTGTCTTAAAAACACAATACATGTCGCCACAAATACTACAACAGATACATTATTATTATTATTTATTATTGTGGTTGTTAATGCGGTTCTTTTTTGTCGTCATTTATCTTCTTGTTGTTTTACTCCTACTATATAGTTTAAATTCCCTATAGGTTAATTCATCTTAAAGTATAATGCCTAATACTTAAAACTGATGAGGCCTCTTCAATATCACTGTGTCCTGTCTTGGCTGATTTTTTTTTTTAGGATTAATAGCAAGTGAATACTAAGGCAGTTACCTTATATGCACAGTTAATCGTTGCATTCAATAAGGTAATCAATAAGCCTATCAATAAGGTAATTTCCACTCATCTTGCTTTGTAAAACAATATTTATTATTAATGAAAAACAGCTCGTGTAAAAATATCACACTCAGAGTATACAATATCAAACAACATTGTTTATTAGGCTACTGATAAGTACACGTTGTATAAAAATGCTCGATTTGAACCCCCCTGAATTGCCATTACAATATACAAATAAAAAATCAATTTGCCAAACTAAAAAACGTGTTTTCATACACAGTATATCATTGAAGACATGAGACAATGCATTTTATAGCCTGTTTAAAGATGTTGTCCTGAGACGCCCTATGCGGTGATTACCACAATCACATAGACAACGAAAAGTTTGTGGGGGCAAAAATTAGATTTAACTAAAATGTTAACATAAATATATATTTCTTATTTCACAGCTTGAATATAGGCACGAACGTGTTAATGTCCAACATTCAGCTGCATTTTAATAAAGAAACAAAACAATACAAAAATAATCCTACCTTAAACACAGGAGTGTATCGCTTTAAAAATGTTTGAAGTTTATTTAAGAAATTAACAGCCGCTTGTGCCATTGACAATCCGATTTGCGTAGGTTTCGTGTAAAGACGTTGGTCCGTGCAAGACTCCTGGTAATGGATGTGGCGGATTTGGGGAGAGCTGAGACGCGAGAATCGGCGGCAGCACAGGGACCACCGGGGAAGTCCGTGAGGCACAGTTTGAGTGCGTAGGGCTTAAAGAGCTCCCAATAATGCTGTCTATGGAGAAAGGTGAACGATGAGCCGGGGATTTAGCTGCAGTCTGTATAGAGGAGGAAAGACCGGGACTTAGAGATGGATAGAAGCGGGAACGGGTGAGGTCCGTAGTGGTTGGCATGAGGGAAGGCGCGGGGATGAGAGTTCCGGTGTGAGGATGCCGGGACGGGTGCGGCAGCTGCTGCTGTTGCTGAAAGGCAAGAATGGCAGAATGTGCGTGATAGGGCTGAAGCTGTAGACCGTATCCGCAACCGTAAGGTCCGTAACCGTACGCAGCGGCCGCGGGTAGAAAGCCTCCGTGTTCCCGGAGGAGTTCGGGTGTCTGCTGGCGTTTAAAGCGTTTCCGGCGCCGTAGAAAGCTCCCGTTATCAAACATGTCTGCTGACTCTGGGTCCAGTGTCCAGTAGTTGCCTTTTCCGGGGTTCCCTGGTTCCCGCGGTATCTTGACGAAACAGTCATTTAAGGACAGGTTGTGTCGAATCGAATTCTGCCAAGCTGGGAACTTTTCCCGGTAGTATGGAAATCTGTTACTAATGAAGTCACATATCTCGCTTAATGTCAGACGCTTCTTCGGACTTTGGAGTATTGCCATGGTGATGAGTGCGATGTAGGAGTATGGGGGTTTCACCAGGGTGTTTTTAGTCGTTGGCTTGTAGGGGTCCTGTGCGTTGGATGCATCCGCGCAAGGCGGGGAACCAGTGAGAAGGATCTCGTCGTGCATCTGAGCCACTTCGTCCACGTAGGAGCGCGTGTGACCGTCACCATCATCTCCCTCCCCAACCACGTCGATGTCGTTCTCCTCTGAGAGCACAGACGCATCCGACATCTCGGAGCTCAAAGTCATGGCTCTCTCGCGCAGCCGCGCGGTCCCCGATGGGCTACGGCGGAGAAGCGCTGGGCGTGTTGAGCCTGCGTGTTACCTGCGCTCTAGATTCGAGAGAACTCATAAGACGCTTTGGACAGATGCGCTACGGGCAAATAGGACGAGCCAGTGTGTCACCAGTGCCATAGGCTTTTACTGGATTAATGTCGGCTCTGAATCAAGAGGTCGCCTAGATCCCAACATCCACACGCTTATTCTATCGAGGGAGTATCGGGGTAGACCCTCCTAAAGGCCAAACCAGGATTCCAAAGAGGGCGGACCTTTACTTGCGCTTTATACTACCTCCCTGGTCACATGACGACAAAGCGTCACCATTGCTATTGAGGAGATAAAAAATATCAAGCAGACCGTATTTGAAAAATTATTCAAACAACTGTGAAGTTCATATCTATCTTTAGTGGCCATCAGCGCTTATTCCACAATTCCTTGGGATTTTTTTTTATCACCTGGATAAAATGCAACTGCCTTCTTTAACCGCCTTTTGATTTGGAGCAAGCTGAGCGCACCGAGCAGCAAGACGTTATGGTAGGACCCTCCCCTATTATATGTGTATATATAATAAAATGCATTAAACCAGTAATAAGTGTTTAAACTGTGCTATTCCTGATTTTGGAGACTGTGTTAAATGTCCGGTTTCTGAACGGAATTGTAGTTTTGGATTTTATTTTTTTAAAGGCTTTCACGCATGCACTGGATTTTATGTCTGCATCACTACGCACAGTAGTTTGCGTGACACGGGAGTGCTCTAGATCATCCTCCAGCCATTGGTAATGGAAAAAAGTCAGCTGTTAACTCGCATCAGTCACGCGGATCACCAAAGCGCGTCTAGCTTGCGAAAAAGAAGAATACGTGCGCAAGTGCTTCAAATTGTCATATCCATAACTAATATTTTCAATGGTTAATTGTTATTTATATATATTACGATTTTTCTCCAATTTTAGTGTTAATTTAGTAGAATGTTTTTAAATATAAAAAAAATAAAAAAATGAACACTGTACTGATTTAAAATAACACGTGCGTCCAACGTGCACATGGGCCTATATTAAACAACTGACAATAATCAAGTTGACAATAATAAAACCATAAAATAGATGTACTGCTTGAAAATACAAAATCAGACATTATCAATTCTTGACTCATAAAATAATCAGGATAATAATCAATCAATATTGAAGGATTTAACGGGGATCATAATCTCTACATAAAAGTATTTTTGACCGAAAACAGGTATATACTGTTTATTTGTTTTTATTCCTTTCAGAGATGGTGTTTGTGTTTTTATCTGACTATTTCTGTTTCTTTTTCCACGATTGTTTTACACAGTGAATGTAAGCCGAATGCGTTACTCTGTGAAACCTCATTGCTGAGGATTACAAAGCACTTAGAAACATGTAATTTTACACTATTTTACTTTGAATAACAATTCAAACTTCTAAATGTGTTTGAAACAAAAAACAGTTATCAAAATGAAATAAGCAGTATTCATGTAGTTATTTGATAGTGAAATGAATTATGTAAATGTATATAATAATAAAAATAATAGATCAGAATAGAATAGATCTTTATTGTCATTGTCACAGGTACAACGAAATTTAAAGTGTACTCCAGTCAGTGGAACATTCAACGACGAATAATAAAAATGTATTGTTATTTCTTATATTTTATTATGCTTATATTATTGCTTTATTTTAATTATTGTTCAGATAAAACACAGACCAACAACGTTAAAATAAGAAACCAATTGAAATAAAAAAAACATTGAGAAATTGCATTGAAAGTTGGCTACTAAAACAACTTGTGGTAGGAGTGGTGAAAACATACTTGTCCAAGAGACACACATCACTGACCCAGAGAAAATCGTGGAGCCGACCTAAAATAAAAAAAAAATTCTCAGACTGCTCAAAATGAATCATATTTTCATTCATTACAGTTCCATGTTGGCTCTGACAGATGCAGTGGGTTTAAGGAGTATTTTTGTATGAAGGCAAAAACATCTGGTCCAGTTTGATGGCCGTTTTATGGCAACTCATGTGGTCAGGCTTATACATATATTTACTTTATCCAGAGCTGAAAGAGTGCCATCTCGCGGCATTTTGATCAGTCTGAAGCCACTATAAACCCTTTTACCTGTTTACGCTGTTCTTCTCAGTTTCAGCCAAGGTCAGTTTTTGTTTCTTATTCTTTGATCAATGGTTTGATCAAATCCGTTAGTTTGCTCTGATAACTAAAACCATTCACAAAACGTTTGGTATTATAAACAAATAAACATTAATAAGTAACAGTATTTGTGAACAGCCCATTTTATTTTTCCAAGTATTTTTAAAGTAGTTGGCTTGCTAAATGTTGGTATAAAAAGTCTGGTGCAAGTACAATTATTATTTTATTTACTAGAAATATTGTTTAAAAAGAAAACTGATGAGCGATACTAAGAACGAACCAAGATTGTAGGATTAATTTAAACAGTCTATCTAACTTCAAATGTAGCAGCAAATTATGACGTCGTTGTCAAGTGAACAGAAGATTTATTTATTTGTGGGTTACATAATTACAGTCATAAGCTGCTTGAACTATTGTTTGCAAAAACAAAATGAACCTGAAATCTTTATAAAAGCCGACAGTTGGCCACACTCACAGAAAACTTTACGATTTAGATCAAAAGTAGCCTTGTATGAAAATGAGTAGCTTGTTTATTGTTGCTGTATGTTTCGACAGTATTAAGAGGAAGCTATGCAAATTAAATATATAGTTCATTCAAATAATGCAATTTGGGGATGGTAAACCTTAAGTTATAACTTCTTAGTTTGTAGGACATTAACCCTGACCAAACAATGTTACGAAATGTAAAATAAATAATGTAATAAATAAATCCCAGCTTGTCTATTTAAATATAGCAAATATTTTGTTAATGGCTGAGGGTTGGACAATTCATTTGGATGGCATCGTCACAACAATGACATAACAATGACCGGAAGCGGTGTACGTATTAAATCTGCATAGCAGCGTGCGAGTTTTTTAATGGAGTTTTGAGAATTGGCCGACGTGAGCGGGATGTGTAAATCACATTTAAACTGTTTCTAAAGTCCCGGAGGTGTGAGCCATCCATGCGCTTTCCGTGCCCGGGACATCACGGTGCAAACAGGCCCCATGAAAGCACTAAACGAGCAAACGTAATCTCTGCCCTCGGTCACAAAACCCATAAATGTAATCTGAATTTTAAAAATCTGTAAGGGACTAGCGCGTGTCCAATATGTTTTTTTTTCAAGAATGCACAACATAAAATTGGTAAATATAAACCTGGTAAGTTCTGAGTGCGTTTTATTAGTGTTATATTAGTGCGTTTTGGGGTGCATAAAAAAATCTGACCCTATCTAACTAGAATGGATAATGTTTGTAAATAATAGGCCACAACCATGCTTTGACAAGCTTTTTTCTGCCTATGGGTGCTTAAACCTCTTGACAAGTGTGAAGAAAATTTCTTATTTATAAATATTCCGCATTACAGTTAGCATTTGTTTCTTCTTCAAATTATTTCTAGATTTATATCTATGTCAGAACTTTATTTGTGCTGATAACTTCTCCATGTGCAAATTCAGACTTAACTTAATTTCATGGTATGTTAACCTTTTTCTTTCTTTTTCTTGTAGCTTTTTTTAGTTTGTTTCAGTGTTTATGGCTTTAAGATGTGATGATTTAGATTATTTAATGTTTTTTTTATTGAAAAATCTTTAAATGGCGTCATGTTCATCTATAGGTTACGCAAGCTAGTATTCCTGCTTTCAATTGTAGAGTCATTACTTGATTCTCTCCGGTCATTCAATATATGAAATTAAACAGGGTTTAAGATTCACATACATCAAAGGTTCAGCATTTGCATTGCAGCGGCATTGACGTTTTAGAAAACACAGTAAAGTGTATAATAAATGTTCAATTGCTATAAAAGCACGCTTATTATACCCAGTAAAGTGTATAATAAGTGTTCTATAGCTATAAATACACGTTTATAGATTTTTCATGAATTAATATGAGGTCTCACCATTTCAAACAGACTACTAACAGATGTTATTCATGTTTATAAAATATTAGGGCCATCTAATAAATAAAACAATTTCAAACTATTCGATTCCACAAACTTAATTTACCGTTAAAGTTCTGTTTTTTGGTGTCTTGGTTAAACATGTAGCCCAAACTGGTGCCAAAGGTCCACAGCAGTTTTTATATTTTAATTGCGTTTATAAAACATTTCTTGTCGTTACGTAATTTATAAGTCAATCTGGGACGTTGCAGTATTATTTCACATAAGAGACCCGACAATACAATCTTCTATTCTTGGCCCAGAGAGCAGAAAGGCATGCATGCTTTCTTCCTGCCCACTGCAGCGCATTTCAGCCGTGTCGTCACTTCCGTCCTCCTCTCTCGCTTCCATCTTGCTCTCCGCGTGTTTATGCTGCTAGCGTGCAGGTCAGTGAGGAGCTCTAAAATACTCTTTTTCCTGCACAACCACTCCTGGTTCCGAGGCTCAAGGTAAATAAGTACCTTGTTTAGCAAACGCGGCTGGTTTTTTATAGGATTTACCCGTAGAAAGGGGTCGCCGTCGGTTCGGGTGACACTCGGACCAGCCGGGAGAGACGTGGGCCTGAGAGCGCATGAGACTAGCGGTCCTGCTAACACACCGCAAACAAACGACACCGATCGATCTGATATTATTACATTTATTTTTCTGTATGAACATTATATAACGTTAATACAGTTGACTAAATGCAACTTTGTTACAGATTTTTCCGGCAGTTTCTCAGTATTATCAGTTGGCTAACTTTTTCATTGTAGCGCCGACATTTTTTTTGTTTATTCCCAGACAATCGCATCGTGTTGAGTTTGAAACATTGGATCGCTGTGTACAGTTATTTAGTTGAATGTGCTGTATGGTGTGTATGACAACTATTTGACTTGAACTGTTAGTGTCAGGTGGCCGCTTTTGCTGGCGTGACAAGCCAGTTCCGATCTTGTGCTTATTAGGCCTGAGAACCTCATTACTTACTATTCCTTCCTATTATCATCTTTTTCTGACATATGTGTGTGAAAGTTGAAGCAAGTACCTGATTTTAACATTTAAGTTATGTTTTTTTTTATGAAGTTTTAAAGTTATGAACTGCTTTTCCTAATATCTGTCGAACATTACACAACATCACTGACATCTTGCATTGTGTTTTACAGATGAAAGAAACTATAATGAACCAGGAGAAATTAGCCAAGTTGCAGGCACAAGTACGCATCGGAGGAAAGGTAAGGGGCATAGTTGCTTTTGAGAAAATACCCATTGAGTATTAGTGGACATATAGGTATTTACAATTGTAAGGCGGGTTAAGTTCTTTATAGATGTATTTATGGGACTTTCTTATAGGGCACCGCCCGCAGAAAGAAGAAGGTGGTCCACAGAACAGCCACAGCTGATGACAAAAAGCTTCAGTTCTCCCTAAAGAAATTGGGAGTAAACAACATCTCTGGCATTGAGGAGGTAATGTTTTATTCATCTGAATACACCACTGTTAAAACTCTCATATGTATCTTGTATTGGGTTCAATGTGCACCAGTGCTTTGAACTTTAATTGAAAATTTGATCTGATATTTTACATCATTGTTTTGCAGGTGAACATGTTCACAAACCAGGGCACAGTGATTCACTTCAACAACCCCAAAGTCCAGGCCTCACTGGCAGCTAACACCTTTACCATCACAGGCCACGCAGAGACCAAACAGCTGACAGAGATGCTGCCCTCTATTCTTAACCAACTGGGTGCTGACAGCCTGACCAGCTTGCGCAGACTTGCTGAGGCCTTACCCAAACAAGGTGTGTAATTCAGATTCCAAAAGTTAACCCATCAAACCCCACTGGTTATGTTTGCGACTGTTTGCCCCACTGAAAGTTGATATGTTACAAAGCTCTATATAAGGAAGCATGTAAAACCCTTCCAACACAAATACAACTAGCATATTTGATACATATGCATGTTTAAATAATAGTTATTTACAATATTAATATAGTAAATTTAATTCCTTTGGTTCATATAAATTGGGTTTGCAGGATACAAAATTTGTAAATGTTTATTGCTAATCTAATAAGAAACAGAGCCTAATTTTAAGCAATCGATTAAGTCCATTTATAGGTTTACATTACATGAAACAAAGTTACAAATATCTATGCATATAGATTATTATATAGTTTATTATATAGTTTATCATTTTCAGCACATAATATTTTGCAGTTGTGGCCCAGAATAAATGTTATACTTTCACTAACTTGTTTCATACTGTACACTGAATCTGTACACCTAAAAAAAGTCTGGTTTGTTTCGTTGGGCTGTTCAGAGCGTGTCATTACTTAACAGGAGAAAAACTGGGATTTAATAGGTTAAATGCTGGTTTTTGCCTGATCTCTTCCTTCAGTGTTGCTCTTTTCAGTTTGTATGTAGCAAACAGCATAATGAATTAACACACAAAGTGTCAGTTGTGTTTTTGCTAAAAACAGGTGTAAGCACATATGGGGGAGGGGTGTTTCACTGCTGCTGGTCTTTTTTTTTTTTTTACACTTGAGAATGTATTTAAACCCTATATAGACGCATTGCATAACAGCATATTTTAGAAGCACTTTTCCCAAACAGCCTATCTGTGAAAACCATTTTTTTTGTAATAAAACCATCCTACATAATGTAGAGAACATTCTGTTAAAATATAACATTGATGTCTTCAATATTGACTGAGGAAGCCTGTGTCAGAGATAAAAATTACTAAAAGTAATAACTTTGATGCTTCTAATCTCATAATTACATTGATTTTAGCCAGGATTTCACAGACAGGGACACATGAATTGTCTTGTTTGAGCGTTTTTGTTTGACATGATGCATTCATAAATTATTTAATTCATCAGGAAGATATTTCATGTTCTGTTGGGACTTATGATGAAACCTCTGAACTGATGGATTCATAATTTTTATGTTTAGTCATGTTGACATGGCAGTGTATATTTTGTCAGTATCTCTCTTGGCAGTAGTGGAAATGTTATTTTAATTGATAACAGTACATGTTCTAGTTTCCCAACTAACAGTGAAATGGTTTATGGGTGCACAATTTGACCCTTCCTTCTATTGTTGCAGCTGGTGAAGGAAAGGCACCAGTAGCTGGTGGAGAGGAAGATGATGATGAAGTTCCAGGTATGGCACTATAAATCTTTTTCCTCTTATTTTTAATCTTAATTCCTAATACAGATTACTTTAGCCTTTTTGATTGTGTGCTGCTCTTAAAACTTGTGTATTTTGCATATGCCTTCTAGTTTGTGGTCCACAATTATTACCATCTGTCCTTTTATGTGTGTGGTGTAATGTAAGCATAGCACACATGCTTGTGTTAGTACAGTGACTGTGTGGTGTGGTCAGTCCAGAAAACGGGTTTAGACAGGTCATTTTTGGCTCCTACAATGCCATCTTAGATGGGTGTTTAAAGTCTCTATTGTTTATGAGTGCTGAAAACTTGGTTTGCTTTTCTTTTTGAAAAGAGGGGGGAAACGCATAAGGTTGCTATTACAATCCCCCTCATCTCCTCCCTAAGTCGACTTCAGTCAGTAACCTAAGTCTCACAAATGTAAAGTATGATTACATTTCTGACACTGCAGAGTTAGCTCACCAGCATGATGACAAAGGGTTAACAGCTTGCGCTATTCAGACCATTCCTGTGATTCAACCTTTTGTGTCCCCTCTGAAAACAATTAAACTTCTGTTAGTGATTTCCACTCTTGACACCCTGGAGCGAAATGGTTAGATGTTCCATTTATCAGATTTCATCTCATAAAAGGCAGCCTGTTTTTGATCCTCTGTGGATCCATTTTTTCAGCTGTGGGCTTCTCAGTCCCACAGTGCTCATTTATGTTTGCTGTGGAAATCACACTCACGTGACGTCCACAGATGCACAGATATTACTGTTTGCATATCATGTTTCTATAAGCACTCGCAGGTTGTTTCTTTAAGGTAATATTTTGTTCATGGCACTTTCACACAATGTTCAGTCTTCACAAACTCTTTTGAATCATCTTTGTATGACGTTGACCTGTTGATGTTTATTCATTAAATGCCTGTTTTCTCTTTTTACAGATCTTGTGGAGAATTTTGATGAGGCTTCAAAGAATGAGGCAAATTAACTCCATGGGAAGGAAATGGCGTTTGAAATCTGCAGTCTCAGCAGAGACGTGGGACTTTTTTCCGGTTTCTTTTATAAATATTGCACCCCATCCCATCTTTTTTTTGTGTTTTTTTTTTTTCTTATGCACTGCTTTCCCACTCATGTCAATGCTGAGAGTGTGAGATTGTTTGTACCACACAACTTCATGCACAGTTTTATGAATGTGTTAGTTTGCTTGTGTGGTCCAAGAGGCATCTTTGTCTCCACCTTCCGTTACTGAGGCTTAGTTGTTTGCGGCATGAATCAACATCTGGAAATAAACATTCGTTATTGACAAAATGCTTATTAAATACATTGTTTTGTCTTTATTGGGGTTGAGGTCACGCTTCATGTTGGCTTAAAACAAACTTTACCCACAGGTAAAATTTTTACAGGTAGAAAATGCATTTTTAGAGGATTTTTCTAGTCATACAGCACTTAAATAGGTTCTGTTTGCTTTAGATAAGCTGACTTTAAAGGCAACATGACTTCTGGTTGTAAAAATTGTTTCTTTAAAACATGCTGAAGTTACTAAGAAGAACAATTCAAACATTGGATGTTTCAGTTTAAATATTTATTTACAGTATTGTAGCACCAAAATTGGAAAAACTTGACAAATCTTTTGAAAGTGCAAACAGTAATGACAAGTTAAAATAACTATTTTGACTGTAAACCAGTTTTTAACCAGTTATGTTTTTTTATCTGATTATTGTCAAGTGCCCATATTGTGGTTCACCTGAATGGTTTTATGACCTATTCATAAAATCAGTAGTTTGTGAAACAGCTGTGGCAAGTTTATCTCTTCAGGTACACAATGCAAACTAGGTAAAACTGTTAAAGCCCCAAATCACATTGACAAAACTACACGTACATTTACAGATTTACACACTTTCATACAGTCAGATGTCAAACAAACATGGAAAGCGGATATTACACATGCAAAATGATATTGTCTGCTTTATCCGTTCACTAATATTAAACACTCAAATAATCTCTCCAAATATCTTTGTGTTTCTTCTCTTTCACTGTTACTTTACAGCCATGGTCATTCTTTGATACCTTGCAGAAGTTTCAGAAGATGAGCCTCCAACACCTGTTGAACTGTTGAAATAAAGTCAATTATGTGCAAGTTAAGGCTGTAATTAAATACACCAGTGGAGTCTGTTTCATATATCTTTACATAAGTGTTATGTAGAACATCTGAAGAAAACAAGCTTAATGGTGATGTCCATGTTATGTTAATACGGCAATAGTAATATATGTATAGTTACCATTTCTATGACCCATCGCCACAGCCATGTCCATAGCATTAAAACCAGAGTCTGATTCCATGGTGGGGTCAGCTCCACTATCTGTTCACAATTAAATAATATTTTTTATGCAATGGACCAGATTTGAGGAAATTTGAAAAACAAACACTGGAATGCAATACAATTAAACTGAATTGATTTAACGTGAGCTTTTACCTAAGAGGATTTCCACACAGTGAACATGATTACCATGAACTGCATAGAGTAAAGGAGCCCCACCATTCTAAAAAACACAAACTGCCTCATTAAACACAAGCATTGATTCTGAATACTGAACTTTTGATATTAAGTCATTAATACTTGCAAAGTCAAAATAAAATCATTGTATAAAACATCAGTTCTCCTAGAACAGCTTGTACAATCAAATTAGTGGAACTAAAATTCTATAATTAATTACAGCTTTAAAAGTACTGTTTTATATAAACCACAAACAAAATCCATCTTAAAAACATTTGTAAAGTTTAACTACTAGAACATTTTGTAAAGGTCACTGAAATGTCTGACATATGATTGCTATTCTCACGTCTCAAATTTCAAGGGGTTGTTACATGAACAACCCATGGGTTAAAACATAGACAACTACTTACCCAATCATACTCGTTCACATCAACTCCGCAGTCAATGAGCATTTTCACAATATCTGTGTATCCTTTACTGCAGGCCAGTGACAATGCGCTTTCTCTTCCCTTGGCCAGAAGATGAGGATCTGCACCCTGCAAGAACGTGAGATAACCAGTATTACTTCTATAACACTAAAGAACTGATCTGGTGAATGTAATTAATGAATTATTGAATGTTAATGTTGTGATGTTGCGCTCACAGTCTGTAACAGGAACTCCACCACAGCGATCTGGCCATGAGCTGCTGCCCACATCAATGGAGTGAATCCCTCTTCATCCTGTAGGTTTATCACAGACTCTAATGGAAAGTGAAACAGGAAGGTAAGTGTCAGTGATTCAACCCTGTATCACATTTATCAAACGTTTAGCCATGACAGACCTAAGAGTTACTGTGTAAGACTAAATAGCACTTCTACATTCACAACAATGTTACACAGAAACTAACCTTGTTCTATTCGACTTGCTAAAAACACCATCTCTCCTTGTGCAGCCAGCTGGTGTATAGACAGGGCTGAAAAAGAGAAAAAATGGTGGACAAAACTGTGTGGTACTGCGATGGGTTCAGATAGTAATACCAAAGTAATTGACATGTACATGGTTATACTTTACACAAAATATACAAAGTGTGGGTTGACAAATATACAATTTTTTTTCTGGTGACAGCCTTGTCAAGTATAACCTTTAGAAATATAAAGAAAAATAAATATATGAGAAATAATGATACTTACAGTGAACCAGCAACGGCGTGGATGAGACCTCATTGCCACGATGTTTATTGGTGAGTGTGGTTGACTGTTTAATCGGAGAGAAATGTTTGGTGGTTGATGGTGTGTACACATGTCTGACCTGAATACCAGGTGATGGAGATGTCTGGATATTACACTCCGCTGTTGACAGAGAAAAGACAGAAAAATCATTCTTTCTCACAGAGAAATAACACTACAGGTTATTGTTACTGAATGGATTTGCTTGGTTTTAATTCTATTAGGAAAGTTTTTCATTTGACACTTTATAACATTTTAATCTGGCTGGAGCAAATGATTATGTTTTAATCAAAGATAGATAAAAAAATATGTTTTCATTACTATATATACCTATTATTATACTTTTATTTGTTTTTCATCACAGAATCTGTGTAGACATTAAAACATACAAACATATTTTTTACCTTTAAATAACACTGAGGCTACCTCCAGATCAGAGTTAACCTGGTCCTGAATGTTTTTACTGTCTTCCTCGTTTAATGACTTCACAAAGCGTGAGCACACGTTCATGTCAAAGCGATTGGGTAAAATAAACTTTATGCCCATGGTGTTCTGTGAGTTGGCATCCTCCACAGAGCCAATAGTGACTGGTGGCTCCACCTTGATGCCTGTCACCTCTGGCAAAGAGCACAAGCTTTCCATCTCTTCTGATGACATTGGGCTGCTCAGAATCTGTGGTCTGCCAGAGGCTTTGATTCAAACCCTTATGAAAAGCATGGAGTAAGTGTAGCACCCAGGCAAAATTAAACTCTGTACCTGGGATATTTAGAGAGAAAGAGATATTTTAGTTTTAACTTATTCACATAAACTTATCATAATCTCCAAACCCAGCACACTTTCAAATCAGTAAACCCAACATGCTGGAATAAGTCGATAATCTTCGAGAAAAAACCTTACAAGCCCAACAGTATTAACACAGTGTTAATTTGTGCAACCAAAGCTCGTGTGTTGACCAAACGGCTAGCCAACCAATGGCGAACTATATCTACTACTCTCTTTATCAATAAACACCACGTGAAACCTTCACTTTACGAACAACTCCTACATTTACGTATTTCATTTTCTTCATTAACACAAAAGCACTAAGCATATGCAGCAAGCTGGATTAACCGGCTCCTAGTTTATTTAAGCACTAAAATCAGTTTATGTGCAATTTCTAGACTAACATTACTTGAAACTACAGACAAACTACCGTTGTTTACATTTATAAATGTAATCAGAAATACCTACCGGTTTAATAACAGCCGTTTTGACAGGTTGTTCAAAAGGTGAATGTAAATAAAGTTTTTTCAATCGATCACGTGATTCGGAAGGTGGAGCCAAAATGTTTATCTTGGTTTATAGAAAAATGGGTTACATTGTAATGTCAAGTTGTACGTAGTAATTACATTGTAAGTGGTAACGTTGTATAAAAATCACCCCCACTAATTAAAGACATATTAAGTTTGAGTTATTTCATTTATTTGCCTTAAGGCTTTTACCTTAGTAAGCAATTGAACACATGTCTGAAAAAAATATCTTTAAAAGTTACTGTATATTTCCTGCAGCAAATCTTGGATGACAAGGGACGTTTTTTTAGTGTTCTGCAAAAAACATGACCAAATGACCTCACCACCCTCCTCAATATGGATGCTAATGAGCGCCTGTCATCTATTTATTAAAATATATTTGTGTCATTTTGGAATTAGTGGTCAGTGGATATGTAATCCTGTAGCAGTCATTCTCAGAATCAAGTGGAGCAAGGGATAAATATTTATGTAAAATCTGTCCCAAACACAGTGAAAAGAAAACAGAATAGACTGGAGTCTGGCCCCAAATCCAACCACATCACCACTGCAAAAACATTCAGATAACATTTTCATTTTCTGCTTTGCAACAGTACAATTTGAACTGACAGATACATTTCTCACTGTGGCATGTGAAGGATGTCACTGCCTGTTGACTGGAAACATTTTTGTGATAACAGTACAATTGCAAAATGGTAACCTAAACTTCAGACATGTTATGCATTATGTATAACTTGAGCCTCAAGTTATAATAATATCTCCTGTAATGACTCCAATACTCTGGCAGTTTTTGACACCTCATACATCATGACCACTACAGTGACTTTCTGTTCTGCTTGAGTGGATCTGAAATTATGCATTTATCAGGTCTGTGGTTTTCCCTCCGCCGGTCAAAGTTGCAGAAAAGTAATCAGATTTGGGATATAACAAATATTTCTGCATAATCTGTCAAAGTTAAGCTTTAGCAGGCTATAAGCTCCATTCACTTTTGTGTTCTCAGCTGCCCTCTTGTATATTATTTTAACAGAACCTAAAGGAAGGTTCTAAATGAATTGTCTAAATGAAGGAATTTAGGGCAAAGCCTAAAACAGGCAACAGTGGCACTTTAAACAAATCTTTAAACGAGCACAACATATGGAAATCCCTTTTTGGAATCACTCCATTGCTTACCAAAGTACTTTATATTTAAATAAAACAATATAAAATGGCCAGCATTCAGTGTCTTGTTGTATTCTGAATCTGATGACTACAGTTTTGCGCACATTGTTTGATTGTGATTGGAGGCTGTCATTGAGGTGATCCAGTAAAGCATGGTTAAAAATTACACAGAGATTGGCCCCAGGTTTAGGCCTCACACCTGACCACTTAACCTTATGGTGTCATAAAAGAACCAATAGAAGCAATTGAACTATGTGCAGAGAGGTTTTTTCTGTAAGGCCTGATCTCATCAGATCTATTTCAAGATCTTTCTGTTGTTTTGTTTGTTACTTATCTCTTTGTTTGTTTTGAGCTGACTGTGTGAGGTCAATTCACCTACACACTTCCAAAGCTGCAAAGTGGAGATTTCCTAACTCCGTGATTAGGGACTTTGCTGGTTGAGACAGCATTTAAATCCCTTGTTTTGGATTTAGCCAGTTAATATTGCACTAATCTTATTCTCTGGCACTAAGAGGTCTGCTTTGGCCAGAAGCCCCTTTATTGTTAATGAAAGTTTTTTTTTTATTGTTAATGTATCATACTCTGTTTGAGAATACTGCCTGTAAAAAGTTCAGATGTAAATATCAGAAATAAATAATGATGCTAATAGAGCCAGTGGATTACAAAATTTTAGGGATTAAATATTTTGAGCCAATAACAAGGATGTATTTGCTTCAAGTTTATCAAAACAATCAAGCAGTGTTTTGTGTGCCAGGTAGGATTGGATGTGATTTAAATTTATCCAAGAAAACAAAATATTTATTATATTGTCCAACACAAACACATAAGGCAGCATTTGTTGGAAACCTTTACTAAACATAAAAAGATTTTTTAAAATAACATATAGGCACAGAGATAAGGATTATAAGTTTTAAGATTATAATTTAGCTTCATTACTTTGCAATATCAGATGTTAAATCTGTTTTTATATCAGTATGTGTAATGTAGATTTGGTCAAACAGATTATTGACAAAATTAATGCATGACAACATCTGTGAGAAGGTTTAGAAATATTGACAAATCAAGCCCCATCTATGTCAAATGTCTGTCACATTTAGGATGTCAGCATGTCTGACATCAAATACTGACAAAACTGTGAGAATTAAAACTATATTCTACTTTTCATGTTCAGTGGCTTCTGATGGACTTTGGTAGTTTTGGGAAGTTTAGCTGTGTATCTGTGTGTATTACTGTGTCAGTGGAGGGCTCTGAACAGCCAGAGCAAGAGATTGCTGGAAGGCAACAGAGAGTGCACTTGTAGGTACATGGAATGAGAGGACCCCTGTGTTTTTGATGTGATGGACAACTGGGTCAAACTTAGGTCAAATCTTGGATTTGAACATGCATAGAACATTTATATATATATGTATGTGTGTGTGTTTGTGTGTGTGTGTGTGTACACACTCAACAGTCAATAAATACAAGTCGACAAGAGGATCAAAAACAATTTAAATGACAATTTAAACTATACTAATTGCAATTGCAGTACCTTATACAACACAAAACCAGAGGATGTTTATGGATTTTAGCAGGTATACAGTATTATTCTGAACTTATTACTATGGCTTACATATATTTTATTGAGTTGACCACAGCTGTGGTAAATTGGCTTTTTTTTGCCCACATACTGTTAATCCTAATTATCTTGATGGTAGTGCTGTTTAAGATGTAAACGCATGCCCACACATCATAATTCTTTATGTTGCTAAAGGTTTCTTTGGTCAGCTTGGTGTGCTTAGGGATGTGACAACAGGCTGATGGGTGATTTGGGATCTGTCATTCAGGGCTGATGGAGAACGACTGATGTTATAACCAAGTCAGGAACAAAAGGAGGCCGCAGTGGGAGGGTGGTCCAATAAATGCGTTGATTTTGGGAGAGCCCACCAGACACCCTTGTGTGTTCTTCCGGTCAGTGGGATGTCTTTATAGCAAGGCAGCTGGGACTTCTGAATTTGTGCTGGTGATTTGTAACCAGTTTTTCTCT
>JAZGTK010003854.1:0-26093 GCA_036877625.1 Ambastaia sidthimunki
AAGTTGCATTTTTCAACAGGAAAAACCTGATGCACTTTAACTAAAGAAGGCACATCATGGTCCTCCAATGACTTCTGGAGTGTTCCCTCAGAATACAATGTCAGTCGAGGTATTTGTTACATAGTGTGGCAATAAAGCTTACTCGTCTAAGCATTTTTATTAAAAAACCTTATAAAATCAATCACTTTGCTTTGTGCTCAAAGATTCTGATCAGCGTGAGGCACTCTTTGATAGAACAGTCTTTAAAATAATGCCCCTTTCTGACTTTTAACAACATCTAAAACAATTGCTCACTTATAAATAGACATATTACAAACAAAATTGATTTTCCCTATTACAATTTGTTTTGCAGTTTAGCCCTGGGCCATGCAAGTGATTGTGATTCTTCAGCATAAAATTTCCAGTTTTCTAGTCTTCAGAAAATTAAACACTAAGACACTGACCCTGATTTATTGATCATTGGCATTAATCCATCGGCCCGAATTATCATCGGTCACATGATGGAACTGACGACCGCTCTGCCAACAACTGTGCAAAATACAGTTTGAGCGCAATTTGCACCAAAACAAATAATGGCAGGTATTCAAGTTTAACGCTCTCACGTGTCGTGGCTTGGATACAACAACACTAGAAACCCGAAAGAAGTCTTTTTTTTTCTTTTGCATTGCCTTGCATTGAGTATCTTGGCTGCAATATCTGCCTTTTAGCTGACCAAAGGCATTTATCTTCAGATAAAAGTCAGACCAGCAGACTGCATCCCAAAGGCCACAGAAACATTGAAATGTGTGGAATCCACTGGCTCCAGATATCTTGCAGTGTAAACAGAATCCCAGCTCACACAAAACTTTCTATTGGCTTCTCCATGTTTTCTCTGACAGGCAGTGGGTTCAATAATGCCATGTCCACTGCAGTCTCTTTACGACGAATGGAGCTGTCGGAGTGGTCGTCACTTTGGTCTTTGGCAAAATTGACAAACACCTGTTGATTAAGGAAAAAGCATTTAGTTAACATACCTAACATGGAATATTTTATTGGCGTTGAACTGTATATTACTCATGGATGACTCATTGTGTCTCAACTATACTCATACCTTTTTTAAAAAACTTTCAAGACAACATGAAGTCAAAATCAGGCCATTTTAATATAATAAATGTCCCTGGTCTGATTGTACCCAAGATATCAGTGTATGTTAGTTACTGAAAAAGTTTTATAATAACAATTAACATATTTTTCCTTCCGCAAACAAACTTTTTTTTTCAAAGAGAAAGCTATTATTAAACTGCATTTGCCCGCTTTTTTCCAGCAGGAGTCACTGCACTACACGCAAGACAAAAGATGAGAATCAAAGCTTCACAGTTAAAAAAATGCCCCTCACCTGGTCCAGTGTGGTCTGGGACACAGAGTAGTCTTCTATCCTGAGGAAGTCTTTGTTCTTAGCGAGGATGCTGAAGATGTGAGCGAGAGATGTGAGGGAGGAGGAGAGCTGGTACTGTAGCATGTTTCTGTGTTTCTCTTTCAGAGTGCTGCCCGGCAGCTCGCTCTCAATGAACTTCATCACTGGCTGAAGGTCTGGATCTGGACCTGCAACCCTCAGAATGATGGTGTATCCATCACCAAATCTGGAAAAAGAAGAACCAGACAAATGGAAAATATCCAAAAAAGGTACAGATATTTTCTACAAAGGTATTTTCTTTACCTAAAACACTGCATGAATGTGAAACCCTGACACATACATTTCATAATTTAATAATTTTCATAATTTTGGCGCTGTATGCTACCACAATGGATTTGAAATGAAATAATCAAGATAAAATTGAAGTGCAGACTTTCAGCTTTAATTTAAGGGTATTTACATCAAAATTGAAAGAAGGGTTTAAGAATTGCAACAATTTCATACATAGTCCCTTCATTTCAAGGTTCCTAAAGTTATTGGACAATTGAATCAAAAGCAGTTTTATGAGCAGTTGTGGGATTTTCCCATTTTTTCATCATCAATTAAACAGGTAAAAAGTCTGGAGTTGATTTCAGGTGTGGCATTTTCATTTGGAAGCTGTTGCTGCAAGTCCACAACATGCGCTCAAAGGAGCTCTCAATGCAAGTGAACTTTGCATTGTGGTAGTATACAGTGCCAAAACTATGAAAATTGTGTCACTGTCCAAATATTTCTGGACCTAACTGTATATATATATATATATATATATATATATATATATATATATATATGNCACATTGTTTATTACGTTTTTGCTTCTATGTTCTCCTCAAATTGTAAGTCGCTTTGGATAAAAGCGTCTGCTAAATACCTAAATGTAAATATTTGTATGTCTTTCAATTCTTTCTTTCTGTCTGTCTGTCTTCTTTCTTTCTCATAAATATACTTTCAGTCGTACCTGTTTTTCAGGTGCTGAACGCTGCCCAGACATCGGAACCTGCCGTTAACCATGATGGCCATCCTAGTGCACAATGCTTCACACTCTTCCATACTGAGAGACAACAGCACAGGTTAACATGAGACAATTCATAAAATGCTGCCCCCTATTGATAGGTGATGCTTAATATCTGTTTTTTAAAAAGAGAATTCAAAAAATAATGGGTGAGTTTTACCTGTGTGAGGTAAGCACGACAGAACGTCCCTCTTTGATGACACTGTGGATGCAGTTCCACAGGGCCCGTCGGGCTTTGGGGTCCATGCCAGTGGTGGGCTCGTCCTGTAAGCACAAGCACTGCAAAACTCAGATTGTTTTCTCGGGTACAGCAATAAACACACTAGACAGCCACATCAGTGGGAGAGGAGCCATCTTCCCCCTTAACACATGCGCCACACACTTGAGTGAACCAGAAAACACTCGCTGACTCTTTAAGCTCAGCGGGGGATTAAGGTTTCGAATGTGTTCTTTGTGTAATCGACCCACTATGAGGCCTCATACAAATCGCTCTAAAGGCAAAGGAAGTTCAGGGTAATTCAGCTCTGGGGGTGTCAAAATGCTGAACGTTTTATGCAACCGAACAGAAAACCCAGCTGAGAGAAAAATCAAACAGTGATCTTATGACCCAGATTCATGTTGTTTTTGTTGATTCATTTGCAGACATTCACACAGGGAGGCACAACACTCAAACCAGGTGTTATAATACTGTGTGTGTGTGTGTGTGTGTTTGAGGAAATACTCGTACCAGGAAGACCACTGGAGGAGCTCCTATAAGAGAGATGGCAGTGGAGAGTTTGCGCATGTTGCCTCCACTATAGCTTCCAGCTTTTTTGTCCACATACTTCACAAGGCCTAATTTACGGATTCCCCACTCAGCCACCTGTCAGAAAGTAATGAAAACTGTAATGCTTTAACAGTTTCATGATACCATGTTCAGGTCAAATTTCACCCCAAAATCATTTCAATTGTAATACATGAAAAGTAGTACACCTAATTGTATTAAATGTATAAATACCATTATCAGAATAATACTTTTTTTAAACATCTTTTTTGCTTTACTTCTTTTTTTGCATTATTGCATTAGAAGAATATTGCAGGGGGTGTCTAATAATCATAAAAAATAATGTCACAAGGCAAAGAATCTTAATGATCCTTAATGGAAAATATAATTTTTTGAAACTTTTGATTTAGGAGAAAAATGGCTTTTCAGGTTTTGTGAGATTTACCGTAAAGTCATATTTAGTGAAATTAACAAATTATTAATTAATTAGTTGTCTTATTCTGACCTCACAAACTTCTTTCTCGGGTACGCCGCGCAGGATGGCGTAGAATTCCAGGTGTTCTCGCCCTGTTAGCAGGTCATTAATGGCGTCAAACTGAGGGCAGTAGCCCATGTTCTGGTGAACCTCATCTATCTCTCTGAGTATACTGACAATCACAAAGAGCAGAGAGCAGGGTTACCAAAGATGCAACCACAAATATATGTGTGTCAAGCTGTCATGATATAGCATCTGTTGTTTATTTAAATGGTCTCACCTCTTCCCTGCTAGGAATGCTTCACCACTAGTTACCAAAGAATCACCAGTCAGCATTTTAAAAGTGCTTGTTTTTCCAGCACCGTTTACACCGAGCAGACCAAAACACTGAAATATAAACAACACAGTTGTCAGTCTGCAGTTTACATTAGTCAATATGAAGACTGACTCATTCAGGTGAGGCTGATCATGAGGCAGGAGATCAGGACAGCGGTCAGAAATTACCTCGCCTGGAGGAATGCCCACACAAAGACGATCAACAGCAGGCTTCTGCTTCCTCTTGTATACCTGTAAGACAAAACATGACTTTCTGTAAAATACAGAAAAAATGATTTACATTGTAAAATTTACAATAAATAATGGCTTTTTGCCTCCATTGTGTTTGAAGTAGAAGGTCATGACTCATGATGACAACATGCATTATTACATAATTTATTATTTAAATTTATCCAGGTGCCCTGTGATCCCTGGCTGAGGATTTCTTCTGACCTTAGTGAGTTGACGGAGTTCCAAAATGTCTCCTTGACCCGCTCCATTGACGATCCTCTGCCTCTCTCTGGCAACATCCTCATCTTCTTCCCCAATTGGGCTCAGCTTAGCAGGTAAGGACCTGCAGAAATTGTCAACCAATTGTTTTAGATCTTCTAGATCTTTAAAGCAACTATGGTATAATAATTTATATGAATTCACCATTATGTGTTTCATCCTAATATGACATTATGCATATATAGATGATGCTTACTTGGGCTCAAAGAAGAAACGGTATTGGATGAGGACAGTGATAATAAAAAACACCACTCCTTCCACTGCCATGGCAAAAAGATTCTTGCCCACCATGTCCCACTCCAGCGGAGAACGGAAACGGTTTTCACCTGACGTAGGGCAAAAAGGTTCAGTATCGGGTCAGATCTTGAGTCAGGCCCTAATATTCCAATATTCAAAATCTGGAAAAGTTAACTGGAAGCAAACTAATCTTACCAAATCTCTCCAAGGCGTCAGCCATGGCTTGATTCTTTACCATGTCGATGAGTCCTCGACCAAGACAAAAATGAGGAAAGATCAGGAAAACATTCTTCAGGATGTCATTGATGCCTCCAATCTCCTGCAGAAGTGAATCAGGATTAAGCCTGTGACCTCACATTTACATTCAGAACTGTAGAAATGAATTTGGAACAGAAGGAATTGATTTCTTACATTATTTCCAAACAGCTCCATTACAAAAGTGGAAATGCTGCCATTAATCCCAATGAGGATGTTGACGCTAGTGAGAACCACGTAAGCAGTGCTGGGAATTTTGAATAAGAAGGACGCTGGGTACATGAGAGGAGTGATGGACCATCTGAGAAGAAAAAATAATTATAAGGGAAAACTTGCAAATGAAACTGCATATGTATATTACTAGTGGATTGGGGAAGGGGCTAAGACCCCATGTGGGCCCCCAAAGAGTCACTGTCACAATTTCTTCAAAAATGTGCCTTTATTTATTTTATTTTAATTTTTGAAATATATTGAAATTGTGCACATACTTACCCATACAGAAGCAGCAGAAGGGCAAGAACAGGTAGATTGGTGGAAGAGACGTAAGCTTTTTGTTGGAAGCACACAAAGATCAGGATGACCAGAGTCGCAGGAACAACATAATTGCACTGTATCAAGAACAGAATGTTGGTTTATTTGCATTCTTATCTGGAGAGAGTTGCATTTTGGGATATGGATGTGAAGCGACCACTCACCATGTCCCAGAGAAAGTTGGCCAGCCAGTAAAGGTAAGGCTGAACTCCACTGATAAACTGCATGTGCTTGGCCTTGTTCACCCGCTCCTGAATAAGGAAGACAACAAAGCTAGCCGGTACAAAGGACATGGCGAAGATCACGCAGATGGACACCAACACATCCACAGAGGTAGTCATTCTGAAATGACATAAATCAGAGTTACTTGATTAGTTAAACTTACTGTAATGATTATCAGCAGAAAATGCTCTTAGTTTATAAAATAAAACAAATGAAGCTATTGTTGTTTCTTACAGTGCAACTTGAGAAAGCTGCTCCTTCGTCAGATTGAGTGGATGGTTAAAGGCAGTGATGCCAAACTGACGGGGGTCTTTACCAGGGGGTAAGTTGGCACGCAGGATACCGTTGTTCATTACATTTAGAAAAGCTCCAATACTGTGCCAGCCCTTGTTATTGAACCATATCTGAAAATAATAACAACACCAATAAGGATCATTCAGACTCCAAGCATACTAATCAGTTTTACAGTATGAGATCATTCGAAAATCAGTTTGAATTGCAGCTGTCCATGTGTTCACTCACCTTGACATTATTTTTAGTGTCCAGCCCATTGATGAAGGACGACAGACTGTTCAAAAAACGATCGGCTGCCGAGCCTGAGTTCTAAAGATGTTTGAGAAGATGAAATACATCATGTAATGTTCCTAAAGGCTTTTTTGATTAACAGGGTCAGTGTTTTGGCTTACCTTCCCCAGCTGGAAGATCTGCCTGACTCGAAAGATTGCATCATCGATTTCTTCAGCAGGTGGAAGGACTTGAGTGCTTCTTGCACCTAATGAGAATCCTCCATACCTGAATTCGTTCACCCAGATCTTGTTCTTTAAACTAAACAAAATACCCTGAAATTAATACACTAAATGGAACATCAAGCATCAAGGCATTTAAGAAAACATCATCAGACCATACCTTTTCCCAATTATCTGTGCATAGGTTTTCACTAGATAGTCTGAGATGTTTCGCCCTGTCAGATTTTGAAGAGTATCCATGTGGCCGATCTTCATCTGAGGGGGTGGAAGTCCACCAGCACCTGCAGGACATTCTGGTAGCATTTTCTTCTTGCCATCACAGCTGCATTCACAAGCAGGTGATGGATTGTCCATAGTCCAGTTTGCCATTCTCAGGATGTCAGATACACTTTCTGGGACTTCTGGAATGGACCAATCCTCATCACCCATTATGCAAGGTGCATCCCTAAAAATCAAAGCAGAAGATGAGATTCATTTACAATTATGACAATTATGAGCAAAAGATCACTACATTGCAATCTCGCTTTTTATGTGAGCTACTTACGGAACTGGATCTCCTTCCATGCATCGTGTTCCAAAACCAGGATCATCTAATAAAGCACTGAGTAATTTTTGTGTGCTTGTATCATCAGTAGCATCATCACTGGAGCCAAAAAGAGACACTAAATTAGTCTAAACATTTCTCTGTAAATGTAAACACATTTCACCTTTATGTGTCTTTATGTACCTGATGAACATGAATTGCTCCTCATACATCCATGGATTAAGAGCCAGACTGGGATATTTTCCAAATGGTGGAACTATAAGACTGAAAACCAAGGCGATGCAAACAAACACAGCAGGAAGAACAATCTGCAAAAAGAATCAGTAATGAGTTTGTCAAAACCGAACTGCATTGACTGGATGTGAAACTTTTTTATATGACTATGTTTCTCATATAGCAGAGAGATGTATTTACCTGTGCAAAGAAACCTTTCCGTGACCGACGAGCATAAAGAAATCTCTTCCATATTAAAGCCACAAACTGTTGCCTCTTCAGGCTCCATCCTTTTACTTGATAAGATCCTTTGCCATCAGAAACACTCAAGTAATCTGTCTCTTTGGATTCTATGAGAAATTATACAATACAATTCAGGAAACAGGGCAAGCAATAAAATTAAATCTAGTTGACCCTATTGACTTAAATGTGTAAAGTAAACTTTATTAGGAACCTGTTTTTCAACCTTTTTGTGTCTTTAATGAATAAATATGCACATTTGTGGTTGGTTTACCTGGATCAGCATCAGAGTCATTGCAATCGAAGTTGTCATCTTCAGTCAGGGGTTTAAGGCAGCTCTGATGGTCAGCACCAAAAGCATGTTGTCTGCGTCTGCGTACTGGTAGGGTTCCATCTAACAGAACATGAACACATGATTAAATCTTTGTTTTATCTACTTTCAACTGCCTATTTATACTGTTAATAAGATGATGGCTATAAATATACCTGAGATAATTTCAGTGTCAACCCCACTGTCTTCAGCCACTTTAAGGAAAATCTGTAAAAGATGAAGAGTGCATAAATAACTTATTGCTTATTGGTTGCAGATAAAAGGCAAGACAAAGTGGCTTTATTTCCGAACCTCTTCAAGTGTGGTATCTGAAACGCCATAGCTTGAAATGCCCAAGTCAGCAAGATGGTCATCAAGGTCATGAAAGAGTTTAACGAAGGCACCATCTTTGGCAGACTCGTATGGCACCACATAGGTGATCTCATGACCAAGATCTTCCACCATTCGGGCAGCAGGAACATGCTTCAGAATCACACTGGAGATGAGAGGCACGTCTACAGGAACCACTGGAGATTCAGGCCAGGTAGATCCTGCATATACATACCGGCACAGAGAAAATTTTAATTTTGGTTAGTTTATTATAATGCATGGGATAAACTGATATTTTACCACTTATTGTAAGGTACTATGAGGTCAGGTGGCATGTTACCAATTGCTGTGGCGGCTTCGCTCTCTTGGTCACTTCCCAGACCAGCATCTGAACTGCTTTCTGATGTATCGTCTCCCTACAAACCAATGAAACAGCAACTGGGTTTATCATTTATCTTTTCAATAATCCTTTAACATATTTCAGTCAATGCCTTTTTTGTAAAGGCGGTGAAACTTGACATGTAATTACCTTCTTAACAAAAGACACAGTGCTGCTTGAGTTTCTGCAAGAACTGAGAGAAGGTTCTGTGTTCTTCTTCACCAAGGTAAGATAGTATCCTGTTCCAAGATGTGTCTTCAGAAAGAGAGAGGAGCCCACACAGCACAGCTTCCCATGGGAGATGATGGCAATACGATCGCCCAGAATGTCCGCCTCATCCATATGATGGGTGGAAAGTATGATAGTACGACCTAAAATAAACATCCTCCACAATTGGTCACTGTGATTATTTGTTGTATTTTGTGTAGTAGTTAAAAATTTATGTGCTGATTACCTGCACGATATTTCAGAAGAAGGTCCCAGATACCTCTACGAGCATAAGGGTCCACACCTGCAGTTGGCTCGTCCAGAATGACAACCTTTGATCCACCAACAAATGCAAGAGCCACAGAGAGTTTCCTCTGCATGCCACCTGTGAAAGATCACAAAAAATAAGCACTTAAGTTTGCAATCAATCAAATATATTCTCTTTAAATCTGTAAATGTCACACACCTGACAATTGGCTTGTCCTGGACTTGCGTTTGTGTGGAAGACCAGTGTCAGCCAAGATCTGCTCCATCTCAACCTTCACTTCCTCTTCAGACAGGCCCTTTAGACGGGCGTAGAACCAGATGTGCTCTTCCACTGTCAACCTGTCATATGCCAAGCCAAACAATATTTGAACTGTCTTCTACAGAACTGCAGGGATACAACCTTAACATCAACCCATATGCACCAATCAGTGTGTGTTTCTGATGAAGGCACTCACATGCTGAAGAGGACATTGTGCTGTGGACACACACCCAGGCTCTGCCTGATGGAGCTCAGCTCTGAGCAGATGTCTTTGCCCATGATATAAGCAGTGCCAGAGGTTGGAGGGAAAAGGCCAGTCAGAATAGACCTGAAAACATTGAATGTTGTTTGAAAGACCGGAGCTTATGGTTAGATACTATAACATGAATACTGAGCTTTAATATCAAAATCTGTTAATAATATCAATAGTTAATACTAACATTCTTGTCAAAACTGTAACTTACATAGTGGTTGTTTTTCCAGCGCCATTGTGCCCAAGAAATGAGGTTATCTGCCCCTCATAGAAACCTAGTGTCAGCCCATCTACCGCCAACTTTCTGCCATGACGGTACACCTTCACTAGATTCTCAATGTAAACTCCCAACTCCAGGTGAGTGGGTTCCTCTTCAATGCAAATGACTTGGAAAAAAAAACAGTAAAACATTTATTTCATGCTGTTTCTAAAGAAGATTCCAGAGAACATTATCTCTAATAAACTACACCAAGAGTTCAAAGTTTGAATGCACTTGATTAATTTTATGGTTCTTGTGCTTTCAAAATGAAAGGTGAACAACAAGTATCTGGTATACATGGAAATAATACTTTTTTTTAAAATACTTTTTTAAAAACATCTGAAGTGGATTCTCAGGAATTTGTTAAGAAAGTGCCCAGAGCACAATGTTTTTGCCACTACAAAATTCTAATATTTCCATTTGTGTTGTAGTAGTTTGTCTTTCATAGTTCTAATGACCTTTTGTTCGAAAATGAAGAAATAAAAAGTAATAAAGAAAATGATGTCCAGAAAAGGGGTGTCCAAACCTTTGCCAGTATATTTTAAAACTATTTACATGCTTGATAAAAGCAAACCTTATTATCATGCAAAGGTTTTCTAAAATATCAAAGGAAGAAGTCTTACCTCCAGCGTTGCCCTTCTTTCCATACACTGTGCTGTTATTTGTGTTGTTCTCCCCAAACCAATAGGATTTAGTGAACAGGAAGTACCAGGGCCTGGGAATACCGTACTGTCCTGGAAACACGGCTTCGATGTACCAGGTCATGACGCCATACAGGAAAGCATCAAAGTACATGAGTATGAGGCAGGTGGTGAGGTTGTAGTCATCTTCTTCCATGGGGCTGGAGAAGAGGTTGTTCCATTGAATGCCCACACCCTGCTCCTCAAACAGAGCGAAATACTCACATCCAAACCCAAACGCCACCGGAGACAGCAAGCTCTGTGGAGATGCACAGAAGAAAAACATTACTAGTGTTTCGGAAATTAAACGTTTTTGCTGCTTAGTTTCAATATATGGTCTTGATGGAGCTATAAATTATGAATATTAGAGTGTTTACAGTCTCTTCAAAAAGGCTCTTCAAAATATGTGGCAAAAGATGATCCAGGATGTGAAGTGCTGAATCTGAGGTTTTGAATAATTGAACCAGATCTTTAATCTAAGCTCATCCTTTAACCTCTAAACTAGTTTAAATGTGAACAGTGTATTCAAGAATTCCTTAAAATTTAGTGATTGGCTTAAACAGCACCATGAAGAATACAAGTATACACTTGTACAAATACAAGTTTGATTTTATAATTATACTCAGCACCTGTAGGTCATTTTAGATAAGGAGAGCAGCATAAACTGGTTTTCTTATGCAATACAAGATAACCTAATCCACTTGCTCCAGCACAGCAACAAACAAGGACTCTGCACACATACACATTTGCACTTTGTAATTGTAAAGTTTTGATAAATGACATAAGCGGTCATAAACTCACGGCAATGACTTTGGCAGCGAAGCCCACATAGTCCTGCCAGGCCACACACAGCACATAGGGAAGATATAGGGTGAAGTAAATAATGCCCCCGCAGGCAGCTGCTAGGTTAGCCCGTGCAAACGCTGTACTGATCAGGAAGCACTGCATGATGGTTACCACGGCAAATGACCCAAGAAAAAGGAAGACGACCCCAGGGTCACTGTATGGCAGGAGATTACCCATCTGTACAAAAAAAATCAAATGAATAACATTACTGGTTGAAACCGTTACAATACTTTTTTGTGAGGAATGAATATTTAATTTATCTAATTTTCTACATTTGTTTTATACAAGGAACAAATATTTGCCAAATAGTAAATGGTTTATCTTAAAACAAAATATAAAATATTGAGAGGTTTATTTTCTTTTTATTTACATATAAGATTCACTGGATTAAAAAATAAAAAATGCCCTTGTTGTCTAAGGAAATTTGGATCTATAGATAATTAGAGATAATTAGTGGTAATTTTTCTGGTTTCAAAAAGTTGACATTGTTTAGTACCTTGAGCATAAGAACCAGCAAGCCTGCACTGATCAGAAGAGGAATGAGACTGCTAATGAACCAACTGAACCAGAGGATTCCATTATCCAATCCCATGATTCTCATGGTCTCCTTAAGCCGGGCCTCCTTCTCATAGACGACGCCTTTGATGATGATGGCCACTGAGTACATCCAGGCCAGAGTCATGAAGAGAGGCATTGAACGACTCATAATCCGGAGGAAACTTCAGCAACAGAGAAGAGTCAGAAATCAATTTTGACCATATACCATTTCAAGACTAGTATAGCTTGGTCATCAGCATGTTGTGTGTGTGTATTCCAGTAGGGGAAGTAGTATTAAGCCAACACTTCTGGAATATGTCTTGTAATAATTTGTGATGCAATGAAGTACTTACATGTCGTCTACATAGCATGGGTATGGCATCTGTTGGATGTACACACCGGTCTTCTCTTTGGTCCCAGTAATTGCTCTGATAATGCTGTGTTCAACAACATCCTGAAGGTAAGAAAATCCTCCCCAGATGTACCGAAGATCCTCAAATGGGTCAGCTCTGGGACCAGGGTCCCAATACCTGCCACAACCAAAGACGTCGTAAGCATGTGGCTTTATGGCTGTCACGTTGTTTATTCACTTCAATACTGTTAGACTATTGAGCTGTGTTGAGAAAAGAAAGGCTTACCCATCTTTGATCTTGTTTGTGCGTTCCACATTGTCAATGTCCATGCGGATCTTATAATTGACGTGGGGCGGAAGATCTGAACTGTTGGGCGTAACGTCCAGGAACACAATCCCTGCCCAAAACTTTCTGTTGTCCAGCAGACTCATGGACTCGTTCACTAGCTTCTCTTCTGTGCTCACTGGTTCCAGTTTGTCCAGGTTTACACACTGTGAATAGGAACGTCAGTAACTAGGGTTATGTGACCAATATGTGTCCAATTATTCAACGATATTCTAAATGTCCTATCCAGCCACAAACTTAGTCTTAAACTATATTATACATATACAGGCTTAAGAACCTTCTTATTTGCCCAGATAAAATAAGTTTTTACTACCTGTATGTATTTTTGACCACATTTTGATTTATTTTACTCATCTACCATATTGTTAAACTACAGGGCTAAACTACAAATCAAAAATATGCATTATTAATCAATTCTTTACAAAAATCTGTAAATATGTATTTCAGGATATTAAGCCTATTTAATATTTTGACTTTGCATGATTACACAGTTAATGGCATTTTTAATTGTATTTTTTGTGTTTAGCATGGTTTTACCCCTGCTGCCTAATGACCCAAACAGATCAGACATTCAGTTGAGAATAAGAATGCCAGAAAAAAGTACGAGAAACAAAGTCAGGCCTTCCTGACCTCCATGAAACGAGAGATGCTCATAATGGCCTGGTCTGTCTCGTTGAAGACGTCCCTCCATGTAAATGCCGTTCCATAGGGACGTGTGTCTTCTGAATGCTTAGACAGGAAACTGATAACATCCTCCACACTCCACTGAGTACCAGCCAACTGGGCACTAAAGAAACTAGCAGTGGCATTGTTTCGAAGAAGAGTCTGTGTTTAGAAGAACAAAGAAATGAAAGACAAAATTAGCTCATGGAAATCACATAAATAGTTGGATTAGATCTCACAGCCACAGACCAGATGGGGGCAGTGATGAGAGGAAGGTGTATCTTACCCGCATTAGATCCATTTCCTCACTGTTCTCCATGAAGTTCCAAATCTTTGGTCTGGTTTCCTCCCACATTCCTCCTAAATCTCTTAGAATTCCGAGCTCCTGAAATGTCTTATTGACCTGGGAATAAATGATGCAATAATGAGGCAATAATAAATGAGAAAGTTAAACAGTATGTCAAAACAATATACAGTTACAACTGCAGATTTATAAGTTCATTTTATTCAGCTGTTCAGCTTGTTGATTTACTGCATGTCTCATATGGTTCATGTTAATGTTTATGTTGTTTGTTACCTCATGAATGATCTTTTGTGTTGCAGGTGTATGTGGAGTGTAGAGGATCTTCCCCATCAGAAGAGGTTTCAAGGCTCTCCAGATCATGCGAGAGATAGGGCTGGTTTCCATGTTCTTCATCATATTGTTACAATATGGAGCTAAAATCATATATGAAGAATAGGCTTTGACTGAAAGGTGTATGCACCAAACCAAATTAATAACAAGTAGAATGTGTAACACTAGTTTTTGTATTTCTTGATAGCATGCCACAATCTAACTTTTACACTGCACTGTTGCATTCTCTCTACTGTATTCTGTAGTTTTGTTATGTAGTATGCAGATGTAGTATGCAATGCTAGCATGTGATTAGAGACATAACTCATGTTGCTCATAGAAAACTATTGATAATTTCTGTTGCAGGGTTGACGTACTGGAGGTGTTGTCGTAAACGGAAACAGGTTCATCATCACTGTCGTTGTGGCTGCCGAACAGCGCCTGGAAGTTGCTGTCCTCATACCAATTAAGGGATTTGATCTTAAGGCCACCGCCTTCTGGGTGTCCACAAACGATACGAGACACAGCCTGATACATCAGACTCGGTGAGCCAGTGGCATTCTCTGTCAGAAACAAGATCTCATTTCGCAGGTCACTCCAGCTCCTCATACTGGCCAACTGAAAGAATAACATGAATGAGATATGAATATGAATGAATGAGATGCACTCATGCTGGATTTACCTAGAAGGCTTTATAAAACAGCTGTGTATTATGCTGATGCATGTCTCATCCACACAGAAATCTGAATATACTGCATGTCTCTTAGTGATAGACTGACAGACATTGTGGGGGTTAATGTTATTGTTTCATCATTCGCTCCATAGCCAGTCGTATTTTTCTAATCCTTGATAGTCTTGCTGCCATTATCTCACTCATGTTAAGAGCCTGCACATAACAGTCCTGAATCCACAGAGCACATACCCTGAGGCCCTGTCACACTGAACACAGCTCGCAACAGCCAAATAAACACTCCCTTGTAAAGCTAGTTCTGCTTTTTCACAAACACAAAGGGGTCATGACAGATCCTTTTTGTAAAGATGGAAGGTGTGTTTTAGAGTGTGGATTAAAGGACACGTTATCACGTGCTGATCCCTAAATTTCAACTGCATTAAAAATATATATATATATTTCTCAGAGATTGCTCTTTCAGGAAACTTACTGGAGTTCTCAGTTCTCATGTTTGATTTAATTTTGCACTATGGTTTTTATCCTAAAATATACCTGAGAAATAAAACAAGAGTAAAGGGATATCAGATTAACGTGGATAGCATTTGATGTGAAATGTTTAATCTTAAAATGATCAAGACACCCTGGAAGAAAACATTTTAATAGGCCCTTGCTGTTAAAACAAAAGTTGAATAAAATATGTCTTTTGTCCTTGGTATCTTGGCAATAATTAACAAGTATGGTTTAAAATGTTATTGTTGCTTAATCATGCTGTTTCACATACTGTTTTTTAAATAGTTTATGCAGCATATACAGTAAGCAGTAGGTTAGTATTCCATGCCAAACACAGCACCAGAATACAAAACTGTTCTTCTTTCATATTAAATGAGGTGTGGCACATGGCATACAGCTCTGCAGGCCTGATCAAGTCTAGGATGAAGCCACGTGAACATTACGGATCTGACTCAGCAACCATGTCACACAGGCCTTATTTTGTACAAAAGTTCATGGGAGGGGGTTTGCCAAAAACAACTGAAAAAATATTATTGACCTGAACACTTTTATCTTACACAGTTTTGCTTCTCAAGTAAATGTATCTTGTTTTAAGATTATGTGTAAGTTAAATATAAAAATAAGTAATTTTTTGCAGTGTAATCTTAGCAGAGAGCTCGGCCAAAAGTCGTTCAGTCTTATACCAACACTGTGAAATGTTTCAGGAATTCAGCGTACACCTCAAAGCCGAGGCATAGACAGAAAACCTGAGTAAAGGGTTGCGTTTAATGTTCTATTCACTACAGACTTGTAGCCAAAGGTTTCCCTCTCTGTTAAGCAGAAAACAAAGAAGATTTTGTATGGGCAAACACAACAGATCACGAACACCCCATCTAACTGTGTAAACCAGACGACTTTATAGCAGTCCTTAGATGCTGACTGCCGAGTAGATTGTGTAAATGCTCTCTCGCTCTGTCTGTCTCTCTCTCCCTCTCTCGCTTTCTGTATGCTTGTTCAGCTGTGCCTGGTTGTATATCTCTCCAGCCGGGAGCTGAAACAACTTTCTCTTCTTCCCACCATGCAATGCTACAGCTGGCAAGCACGCACCAAACCCAATGACATTTCCCATGTGACACCTCTACTGCTACATCACAGGCCCAACAGACTTCATCATTACATGTCACTTTTCACTTATAGGATGATTTAAACAAAAAGATAACACCTATTTATTTGCCCTCACGTCATATCAAATCCATGTGTTATGTTTTTAGTGGAACACTAAAGCAGAATTGTTGATGAATGTTCATGCAAACTTCTCATCACAGTGACAGTTTATGGTGATAAACTGTCAGTCAGAAACACACTATAGAAGCATCATAAAAGTAGTCTATGAATCCCTACATTTTTTATTAGATTTTTTAGTAAACTATTTTGTGATGTTTTGAAATGATTGATAGCCCTTACATACAGCAATCTAATAACTGAATATACTGGTTGATATTGTTTGATAAAGTTATAAATGGTAAAAGTTAGTAATAGTGTTAGATTTACCTCTGCGGCCAGTGAACCCAAACTCTCCAGAAGGTTGTCTGTGGCTTTGGAAACTTGACGGACATCTGTGGCATTGGTCCTTACATCTGGCTGAAAGACAAAAGAACAGATGTGTTATTCATGTACTACTTACATTAAACAATTCATAGAGAACTTTGACTAGGACAACATGATTTTGCAAGAACATACATATACATATACAAATTAGGATCCTTCTTAAAAGTAAAATACGTAATGGTTTCCTAAACTCGTACTGCCACACTTGTCAGCCAAAAATACACTCCTGCCTCCAAACTTACACCATTAGTTGAGCCAGAGGTTAACAAATCAGATTGCTCAAACAGCAACAGAGAGATACACTCTCAACACTCTTTAGGAACTCACATACAACTTCACTTTTATGCTTTTCTTAAAGGAAACTAATGGAATAATTGCAAAATGGGTCACAGTGACCTGAGGTCATTTACAGTGGTTTGTGTCACTTGTAGTTTATAAGCCTGTGAAATCAAACCTTTAGTCCCTAAAAATGCTTACTCATTTATTAGGCATCTAATTTGAATAGCTGTAATAAATAACCATCACCATAAATGTTACGCAAGGCCACATTAACACAAACAATCTATGATAACATACTATTCACAATATTTCCAATCTATGCATATGACATTTTTATCCAAGGGAACCTACAGTGCATTCAAGATTATTTTTCATCTTTTTTTATTTGTTCTTAGGAGATCAAACCCAGGACGAGCCGTTGCTTGCTCTGCTCTGCCCGTTGAGCTACAGGGACACTGCACTATTCCATCACACATTACTTTTGAAGAATTTCAATGGTGAAGAAAAGTTTTCTGATCCATATCAGTGTAATCCATAAGTCAAATTGATCACATTCACGTTTTTTTAAATCTTCAGAAAAGCAGAACAAAGGAACCAAAACTGTCATTACATGTTGTAACTTCCAGCCATGTCTCCAGGCTATATATTAAGGAAGCTGGGTAGGGCGACAGGCAAAAACTTGTGTCCTCCCACGCTCCTCATAACCTTCTTGTTTTTTCCTTTATCTCTGTGAGAGGGTTGTTGATCTGTGTTTGTTTCTGAGCACAGTGCACGCCAATGATTAAGTCACCTGGACTTGTTTTTCACAGCTCAACAACAGCCGTGAAGGAGGGCTGGATACTATTGACCTGCTACACAAGATATGATAAAGATCTCTGTCCCCTCTAAATACAAAGTGGATGGACTTTATCAAGTAGCAATTTAATTAATACTCGTTCCTAACAACAAAGCCACTATGTCCATAGTGCATCCTATATTCTGGGGCCTGTATGTTTTCCTGAAGCACCTGTTTGTTTAATGACACTAAATAATTGGGATTTTCAGTAACAGAATAAGAGCAGTTCTCTGGATCATAAAACTAATATTGTTCAATCTCACACCCTAACTAACATAACAGTGACAGACCCTTGGTTTAGTGATAGGATCCAATTAAACTATTACAGTGTTTTGTGTGATATTATTTTAATGTTTATCTTACTGTAATGTGCCCCAGCATTTTATTCTTTAGGTTCATTGCTTCAGATAATGCTTCTCATTACTGTAATACATATATTTCTTTGCATTACAGTAACCAGAATTAGATTTTTGGAATGTTTTTAGAATGTGCTTAATTAATAAAAATGTCACAATGCAATCTTTTTTAAAGGCATGAATCCTTTCATTAAAAATTCATTGTGCCATGTTTCTTACCCTAATTGGTTTGAGGAAATCCAGGTTGGACTGGAAGTGTCTCTCAGCCTGGTCTAACCAGGTACTGGAAGATTTGCAGATAATGTCCTGGGTGAATTTTGCCACCTCCTTGTCTGAGATGGTCACAAAGTCCCCAAGCGTGGTGAAGCTGCACATATCTCTCAGATGGACACCAAAGCCTTTGAGCAACACCTAAAAACAGTAGCACCCATGATAAGAATATACAATATACAAATTCTATTGTATATAAAATATACAAAGAGTAAAGGTCAGATAAGAACATCTATGAGATCTATAAGGGTTTTGGAGATGGAGAGAAAAGGACAAAGCTACTCAGATGACCCATGTGTTTCTTATTAGGAGAAGGACAGTTAAAGCTCCTAGCCAAGATGTCTTGATTACATTCTCAGGGTACATTAGGGTAAAACTGGACTGCATTGGTTCATTTCTGGTGACTGTAACTTGTGTAAACAGAAGTTTATGCCCTAAGGGCACGTCACACGGCTAACAGCTGTAGATTTACAAACAAAAAATGAATTTCATGCTGGTTTCTTCACTGTAACTGATTCCTAGGGGCAATAAAACAGCATGTGCTAAACTGGCTAAGTGTTAAACTATCAAAACTGACCTAGAAAAATAATGACCCTGCTCTATGTACTCCATGCACTTTAATTACTGTACAGCGTAAAGCCTGGTTTGTTTATTTAGCTTGTGCTTGGTAAAAAAAAAGGCTTTTGATCAACAGTGATTGTGAGCAGTTAACAGCTAAATGTGAAATGACATTTGCAGTATAATTTTATCATAAAATTAGCTCTAATATGGTCAAGTTCCTGTTCCTCACTCACCTTTTCTAGATTCACTTCTGCCTCCAGAATGTTCTTTACAGATTGCTGGCTAAAGGAGGTGTTCTGCTGGAGAAACGTTGAGAGGGTCTCATTTTCACGTAGGAAGTCCTTTAGCTTGAAACCTGAGGACAAACCCATCACTTTAGTCTGCGTGTTAAGCAGTGCTTTTGCAAAACCACTGTACAATAGTGGCACTTATTTGTTTTCAGCAACTTGACCGGATTTCAGGAAAACCACCCCCACGTTTTAGGATTAATTTTTTTAAATGCACCCCTTTTTCCATCAGTTTGCTTTATGTGGTATTCTTACAGACTTCTAAACACATGCGTTCACTTGCTGAATTTTAGTGGCGTTCATTCAGAAGAAGAGACACAGACAGTATTAGCTTCACTCATGCACATCTTAAATTTCATTCCCCTTTGAAAGTTCAAGCACATGTTTGAGCAGGTAATGTGCTTCTCCTGGGCGTGGAAAGAAACATCGAATGATTCATCAGGTGATTCCACAAACAATACACTGGGAGCCTCATTGCCTAAAAGTTCTGAAATATACATAAGCTTTCTATGAATTCACCAAAATGGAACTTGCTTAGGGCCTACATTTCTGCCGTTAGCTACTTTGGCATGAATTTTCATTTTCTGAGGAACGTTTGCTCATTCAAAATGCGCTACAATGATTTTGGTGTTCTTGGTGGTAACTAGGGTGTTGCTATGCGATTGTCAAGGTGTTTTAACATTACTATACAGTTGCCAGGGTGTTCTGGGTGGTTGCTAGGTAGCTGCTTACAAGGTCAAGTGAAAACAACCCACCCCCAAGTGTCTATGATATTCAGGTCCATAGATGCAGAACAGGTCACATCCAGAGACACATCCAGAAGTTTATTGGATAGGGAAGTTAAAAAGAATAACCGCAGAAGCCCAAGACAAAGCCAAACAATTTAAAGGAAGGGAGCCTAGATTTAGGGAGCATTGCACAATAAAATACTGTCCAGATGGACCTGACTTAGAGTATGAATGCAGATTTAAGATAGGAGAGCCAACTAAAGTGACTGCTGAAGGGATATTGATATGTGAGGCAGGAGTAGCAGTCAGGACTAAACTAGACAAGCTGAAGCATTTTGAAATGCCAGAAAGCCACCCGCATGTGACCCTATGGGTGTGGGGAGAGCACTGGGCCAGTGATCTGGGCCGTTATGTCAAAAAGTCATATCAGATACAGTGGGAGCAGAATGAGGAAGAAGTATTAGTAAACTATGAGTATGGCTGGTATTTGATTCCTTATGAGCAAACAGAAGTAGGGATGAAACAAAAACAAATCAATTTGTCAGGAGATGAAGATAAAGATCAAATGGTGAGAGAGTTACCTGAGGAGTTGTGGGCCCAGGGAGATTTTGATGTGGGACACATAAAACATGTGCAGCCAGTGGTAGTTGAGGTAAATCATGGGTGCAAAAACTGCAGGGACTTGTTTGCATTTAAATTTGAAGGAAAAAGTACAGTTACCCAATATTACCACAAGGGTTTGTTCACTCACCTCATTGTTTAAGCAGATTTTGAGAGACAATCTCATCATAAATAAAGAAGGGGGGAGTTGTTTGCCTCCAATACGTAGATGACATTTTGATTACACACAACACTCGAGAGGGCTGTCTAAAATTAACCAAAACAGTACTGACCGAGCTGCACAGAATAGGAATGAAAGTGTCAAAAGACAAATTGGTGGTTGCAGAAAATGCAGTACAGTACTTAGGCAGAGTAATTTCAGAAGAAAGCAAAGAGATCTGTGACAAACATCATAGGACCATGCTAGAATATCCAAAACCACAGACTGTAAAACAGATGATGGCGTTTCTGGGTGCAACAGGTACTATAGTAAATTCATCCCAGAATATGAAAGTAAAGTTAGATCCTTAAGGGAAATAGGTGACAGGAGTAAGAAACATGCTAGGGCATCTGAATTGGACAGAGAGGGAAGAATTGGACGTTGAAGAGATCAAGAGAGCTGGTGCTGGTAGGGAAGTTAGGCATGCCAGATTACAGCCAACCATTCCTCTTAGACTTAGCAGTTTTCAAAAATGGTCTGGCAACAGCGGTGTTGCACCAAAAGCAGGGAGATCATAGCAGGCCATTAGCCTGTATTCAACCTATATAGAGGATATACCAGATTCCACAGTTTGTGAGAAGGGGCTGGAAGCTCTATATTGGGCTTACAGGAAAGCCTTACAGATAGCTCTAAGTTCAGAGATTGAATTGCGATCCACTCATGAAGTCACAGGGATTTTGGAACAAGAAAGGTTCAATCTGTCTCCAAGCAGGAGAATGCGTTACTGGATGCTGTTGGAAAAAAGTAATGTGACAGTAAGAACTCTGAAAACTAAAAATGAGGCAGAGAGCCTGTTTTATTGTAGGAAAGGTACCCCACACTGCTGTTCAACAGAAGAGTGAAAGACATGAAACGCAGAGAAGATTGGGGTATAAGCTGATGGAAGGTGGCAAGAATTTATTAATTGATGGCTCATGTTTTAAGGATGAAAAGGGAGAGAACTGTATGGGCTATAGTGTAGTGCTAGGGAACGAAAGCGATAATTCCTTTAGGGTTTTAAGGTGAATTAAGGTGACAGAGGGATTGATGTCTGCCCAGAGAGCAGAATTAATGGCTCTAATTGAAGCTTGTGAAATAGGAGCAGACGTGGAAGTGAATATATATACAGACTCAGCCTATTTTGGGGGAATTTGGAGAGAGAACCGTTTCAAAAAAATGGGAAACCCATTAGACATTTGAAAGAAGTCACAAAATTATTTAAGACAATGAGAAAGCCTGCTAAAATAGCTGTGATTAAGTGTGCAGCCCATTCCAAAGGGAAATGTTCCTAGAAAAGGGAAATAATAGAGCAGACGAGGAGGCAAAACTGGGAGCTGCACAAAGTGTTGACAGCTACTAATATGGTGTTAACGAGATCAGCAGGAAAAAAACAACAAATATCGGTTGAGACAGATATAGCAGAACAACAAATAAAAGAAATGCAAGACTCAGCGAGCACAGCTGAAAAGGTGTCATAGGAAAATAGGGGAGCACAGTGCCAAAAAGGTGTCTGGAGAACAGAGCAACAGCAATTAATCATTCCACAAAGATTAGAAAGAATGGTGATGTCATATGCACATGGTAATGATCATTGTGCAAGAGGGGAGATGATAGACAGGATGCTAAGACAGCAAGGGTTTTGGTCCATCAATATGCAAAACAAAGTAGATCAGTTTTTGTCTGAATGTGACGTATGCATGACAAGAAACATTAAATTGTCAATTCATCCAATGTACTTATATCCCAGTGTGGAAGGTTTTTTTTGTATATTTGGTAATGGACTTTGTTGATATGATCACGCCAGTAAAAGGAAAGAGGTATATGCTTGTGGTAGTAGACAGATTTTTAAGGTAGGTTGAAGCCTTCCTAGTGGGTAAGCAGAGCGCGGAAGTGGTAGCTCAGGCTCTTGTAAAGGGAAATTATTCCCAGGTTTGGACTGCCTAAGGTAATTGTACTATGGCTAGGCCAAACATAGCAACCAGCCCCTTCAGGTTAAATAGATTCAGTGATGAACAAGGGTTTAAGTGTATGTTGAGAGCATTTACACGTGACCAAGGAGAAGGTTGCACAACCATCTAAAATTTGTTCCCAAAGGTCAATATGAGAGCTGATGTCTAGTGGTTGTGTGGCAACAAGAGAGTAAGGCCGATATTGTATGGAAACTGGGAAGGGATGTGCACTGTGGTACAATTGATCATGCCATTCCAAATGTTCCAATTATCAGAGCTAGGAAACATTCATGAGTAAATAAAGTCTCATGACAGACTAAAAGAGTTTGCCAGGTGGGTAATTTGATAATAGGTGGTTGGATTCCATTTACTGTTTCATTTATCATTTTTATTTCATTTATTATTTCATATTATCTAATATTTACTAATTTCATTAACAGTGTGTATTGGTAAGGATTAATAAAGGTTAATAGAGTGTATAAGTACCATTATATTCATTTGTACGTGCAGAAGTGTTTTTTGAAGTTGAGGAACTAACCGCAGAACTGGTTTGAGCCGACTATGTGTTTAACTTTAGACAGATTTATAGTTGCAAAGCGAGGTGTGAGACAGTGGGAGCTAAGAAGGTAGGTTAAGTGGTTGTGGAAGCAAAAGATAAGCGAGTTGTCAGAAACTCTGCAGAGTTTCCAGAAACTCTGCAGAAAAATCCAGAAGTTGTTTATTAATAAGCATACAATGTGACTTGTGACAACGTGAGAAGAATGTGATGTCTGTGCGAAACAAAATGTTCCATTTGAAAGGAGGAGATGTTTCTGGATTTGAAAGAAAGAGATGTTTCTGGACTATGCAAATGAGCTTAAGAGAATGTGTTAAAAAAGGGAAAAATAGTTCTTGAATATCATAATTTAAGAACTTATCTCAGCTAGCTAAGGATCAGGCTCTAGTATTGTATTGCTGTCTGAATACAATTCTTCAATAAAACCATTGCTGCTATACTTTGTGTTGGTCATCTCTATTCCCAAAGAAAATTCCACCCTAAGTATAAACATATCATATTAGTAATGTTTGTCTTGGCAGAGAGTTGACAGTCTATGTAGTCATACTTGATTGATAGAAACTACTTCCAGGCTCTACACAGGTTGCTGTATATTTGAGAACAAATCACTTGCCCTTGTAGGCAAGCACCCCTTCTTAAATACTCCTATATGCTAACGCTTAAAGAGTCATACCTGTGGATGTCTTTGGAAAGTGTGGCCATTCACACCTGCCTAACAAGTACCTGTGATAACCTTCACCCACAGCAGCCCAACTGTTTCCAGGTCTTTCTTCTGTGTTGTTTAGGCAAACAAAGCCTGGAAACGTGTCCACTCTCATCTCTGCCAAGAAGGGGGTGAAACCCCCAGGAGGTGACAAATTCCTGAACTATTCAATCCTTCTCTGAAAAAGGGAAAATGGGCTAGGAGGAGTCAAAAAGGGTCTGAAAGAACGTATGCAAGGAACTTTTGTAAGGTCATGGCTGATGATTTGTAAAGCCTTCCAGAAGCAGGTACATGCAGGAAGAAACTGAGAAGGCCTACAGATTCTAAATGGGCCGTAATAAGGTTACACAATAAATATTTGGTATTTTTATAATGTGAAAAAAAATGTCATGCTTAAAGTGACCAGATAAAATACAGACTGAGATTTACACAGCAGTGCTACGTAATGCATTGCTTTCTACAGCTCATCTTGCAGCCTTTAATTCAATAGACAGACGGCTGCAGCCTTTGGCTTGTGTCCTGGCACCCATCAGGAAAACAATTATTGCAGCATTTCAGTTTTATCCCAAATGACTTACAAATTAGAAGATCCAACAAAAACATACAAAAAACAAAAAAAACATTAATTAAGTTTGTAGCCCAACCTGGATGTTCTATTATATCCTTTAATTTCACTTTTAGAGGTTTTTACTCGTAAATCAAATACCACAATTAACTTATTCCGAGGCTTGAAAATGTGAACATTGGGTTTTAAGACTACAAACTAATCAGCCCTATTGCTGAAGTTTTGATAATGAAAAGGCCAGATGATCTCATATTAATTCTAATACTCTCTTGTGATCACAGTTTTCTTTTTAATGTTTAGATGAAAGCTTTTATCTGTTATGAGGTAAATATTAGCCAGCTATTTGAAGATCTTTGTGGAGATCCAGCATTACAGCTATCATAGCAAACGATCTAAGCGTGAACGGGTTTAAACAATAAAAATGACCATAAACCCGATGAACTCAAGCTTTTTCATGTCAGTTGTACCCAGAAAAGAATAAAAGACAGAAATGAATGAGATCGCAGCATGCGGAAACCATGATAAGCCCCAACAATGAGTGTATGGTGAGTTCAAAGCATTCCTATTGTCACACAGCCTGAGACACATTGTTAAGTCTTTAATTGGAACAGGTGCGCTGGGAAGAATATTTTCTCTTTTTCTAGTTTGTACTCTTACATTCAGATCAGCACCTAAACTAAACACTTCAACACTATTATATCCTTTTTTTCATTTCTTAGATCACTTCCAAAAGCAATGTGCAGTAACTTCAGTGTTCCTCAAACCACAGTTTTAAATGATGAAATTCTGTAGTTTTGTGTCAGTGGTATGGGCTAATGGTTAGCAAGTAGTCATGCGGGGAGACGCAAACTGATTCCGACTATTATTGTCTTCCAATCAAATTCTCCCTGTTCCACATCATTTACTGTCATATCTCTACAAAAAAAGCTTCTATAAACAAAAATGTTGCAAAAGCCTAAAAAACAACAATTGCTATAATATTTACCTTTCTGCCTTTAAGAAACACAGGTAAGAATTTTGGAAGATCCACACTGCTCTGTCTTTGAGTCTTTTTTTATCTGCGCTATTAGAAAAATAACTAGAAATATTGTCCATCCATTTCACTTTTTGTCACCTTTAAACAGTATGAACAATTCTACGAATCTTTACTTCTATAAGATATCTCCTTCCTTCAGTGCAACGATTTGTAAGTCCAGACATTTTTTGATGGTGTCTTTAAAACCTTTCTTCCAGTAGACAGAGTGATGTGATTAAATCTCACTTAGAGTGAGAAGAGCAGGCTAGATTCGGGAACAGATGGTTTTGTGATGCTTACCCAGTACACATTAAGTGAGTGGGGCAGGTAATGTAAGAGGACTGGACCCACACACACTGACTTGTTATGGCTTGTATGAAAGGTTTGATCCTTTGAGCCACCCACCACCTTTACTGGTGGAACAGTTCACCATCCCACCAAATCCTCTGAAAGACTGATTGGCTTTCACCCTTAACATACATTTCTATCAAGCAACACATTGGCATTAAGATGCTGAGAAGGTAGAACTGTTTGCTGAAAAGTGAGAAATAAGACTGCTTGGAAAATTTCCAAAGCAGGAGATCTATTCCTTTATTACAAAACAGTTCTGATCATTGAAGCTTATTG
>JAZGTK010003855.1:0-26091 GCA_036877625.1 Ambastaia sidthimunki
GTGTGTGTGTGTGTGTGTGTGTGTGTGAAAGCAGAATAGACCAAAGTGTAGTAGATGACTCACTAAATTGATGTCTGAGTAAGAGGGAGAGAGAGCAAGAGGGCCCTTCTATGCAGGATATATTTTAAACGTTGAATTGTAGATCTGGCAGCTGGTTTGTTTGGAAAGAAAAATAGATTTACAAGGCACTGAGACCAAGCAGCAGTTAAGGAAATCTACAGGCCTTCAGCCGAACAGCATCTCGCATATATATACAGTTAACCCCCACAGACTTCACTCCAACCTCCTACTGCGATCCATTCAACACGCACAACCCTCACACACATATGAAGACACTCACGCACACTCCGACCACCCTGGAGCATCAACCTTCAGTCGTCATAGAAACCCGAACTACCGGCTCAGTTACAGCCATGTTGTGACAGGACACAGGAAGCGTGTGCTGTCTTGGGAGGAAGTATCAAATCAAACGCCATCTTTTTCTACTTTAGCAGGAGATTCCGCTCCGGTCAGAGGTGCTTTACGCAGACATTTAAAACTGGCTCACTGGAAGAGGGGATAAGCACAAACAAAAGCCTGCATTCATCTGGTCCATGCCGGAAAACATAATGTTATTGCACAGGCCTGCTTTTTACCTGAGGGACGGAGAGACAGGGGCCGCACTCACAGTGAGAGAGAGTGAGATTGACATTGAGTACAAAAGTGAGAGAATTCATTTTTCATGTTGTCATTTTGTTCATTCTCTACAGAAATGGGTGATGAAAGATTGAAATACAGGGATGGAGGAGAATGGAAAGACACTAAACAAAGAAGGGGAACCTTCTAACTTTCACCAGACCTGGGTGGGACCTGAGAGTCTCAAACCAAGAAACTCAGACCGAATGTGATTGGCCACAAGGAAATGGCGCAACACAAAGTAAGTTCCACAACTCCTTCTCCACGAACATTAACAGGAAAACACACATGCACAAAATTACTAGCCTGAGTCACTCTTGCAGGATTCCTTTGTTTTCCATTTCATTGAAAGTCAAATTTTTCTTAATGAATACTGTGTTCTCACAGATTTGTCCGTGTTTATTCAAAAGAATGATGAACAATTGCATAATCACTACGCTGTTCACTTGTTTACTGCAAATGCAGAGTTAAAGGACCTGATGTATATGATTATGTCATAATCATGTATGCTAAATAACCCAATCAGCCCAAGTCAGCGTGCATTGGTGGTGGCCTTAATGTTGAACATGTTTCAGTAGACCATATAACCATGGCAATGTTTTAGGAAGGCTTTGCGCACTTCTCCCCAATCTCATGCTCCATCATACTACATAAGCTGCTTCGACATGTCGGGCCTGTAAATGTTTCCCTTTTTACCTCAACCAGCATGACGTCCTCAACTCTCCCTTCCCTAACCTCTGGAATCCCACACACCCCTGTGGTTTTTGATCACTATTTTGCAGCTTATCAAAGCCCTATAGCTCAAATCTGTTGGTGAGTCTGTTTAGGGGTGTTCGGATGTGGCTCAATCTGAGGCAGGGGGTTCCCTTGTGAATAGCTGAATGGAACAAAGTGTGGCACAGATGGAGCTGCTGTTGTGTCAAAAAGTAATGGTGTGAATAGAGGAAGAGTTTGCATGAGATGCGCAAAGGATTTGAGTCTTATGTTACACCAGAAAGGGCCTGTTGTGGTTAAAGACTGACCCTACAGCATAGTCTCTGCACGATGACTCATAGGGTTGTTTGCATTCATAGTTCTGCATTGGAGTGCCTGCGTTGTTCAGCAATACAAAGCCAAGCGCTAGTTGGCAAATATATTAATACCTCATATTTTTCTGTTGCTTCACGCACTCCGACATTTCCATTCTGAGATTGGATTTCTCACCACAAATTAAGCAGTCCATCTGGGAATTCTTTTTGAAAATGTTGTATCATGGTTCAGGACTTCCTTGGCCGTAGAACAGTAGGAGTTGCAAGGAGAAAAGTGTATGAGGATGTGCAAGCTACCTAGATATTTCTGTTTATCATAGATGTTTCTTTTAATCATCCTGGTGGAGGGTCTGGTTATAACAGCAGACCGGTCACAGCTGGTCTGCATAGGTACAGTGCAAAATCCCATTTTTGAAATGGCTGCTGCTTAAGCTGTCATAAGCCTTTACCTGAAGTTTAAACAGGAACTTTCACCACTGACTGGAGAAACAGTCAATGACTGATGAAATTACAGCATCATGTTCATTCTAGAGGAGGGAAGTGGAGAAGGGAGGGTTCAGTATGAGACAGAGAATGAGAGGCAGGCTGAAAGAGCAGAGCTTCATGGGTGGTTCCATCTGTTGCCTTTGGTTTTGTTGAATGACTGACATGGGCGTCATGCAAATGTGAAGTACAGAGAGCATGCACAGACAGGAACTCGAAACGCTGCATTCTCTGGCCACACACATGCGCATGTTCTCCACACAGCCATCTTCGAAATGCTTATTTTAACAACGGTGGCTGCGTTTTTTTGCATTTCCTCTTAATAAATTAAGAATGGTGAATAGCCTGTGAAGCCGATATTGGACAACTGGCTAATAAAGACGCAGTACGTTTTTTGAGTACTATTGTTTTTACGCTTTATGATAATCAATGTTTTATCAAAAAAGATTTGTGACCCTGCATTTAGCATTAGCCTTTAGCAAGAAAGAGGGCCGCATTGAGCTTCTGGTTAGCGTCCATTGCAGTGTGTGGTGTAGGTTACCTAGGGGTGTCACTGTGATGAATGGCCCGGCATGGTGTGCTAAAATGTTTATGCTCCATGGGCGTTATTGCGTGTAACTGGCGTCCACAATCAGGCTGTTTGGGGAAACCCGATTGGGTCAGCTATTATAGGAGACATGAAAGGTTGGGGAAGTGTGTCTGTCTATGAGCTACTAAAACAGTCACTAAGAAACAGACCCCAGTAACTTCTTGTTCCTCCTCTAGAGATTTAAAACAATGTCTCAGACTGAGCACAGACCCCAAAGTGTTCATTGATTTCAGGTACCTGAACATTTCAAGTTCCTCCAAGAGAATTATGAGAAATATTCACCACATTCTTTTTTTCAAGCTTTATAGTCTTTTATGTCATAACTGTTGTCCAACTACTTTTGATTTTTATCGTATTAAGAAATGTTGAAATGAAAAGGTAAATTAAAACTTCATAAAAAACTTAACTGAGAATTCAATAGTCATTAGTGAAAGAGCAGCTTCTGAACAATACATTTTTTGTGGGCATAAAATCAAATGCTATCTTTCTCTTTTAGAAAGTACAACAAATTTGGCTTACCATTCAATTGGTGTATTAATGGCAGTCATATGAAGTACATAGTTTATGACAACAGGAAGTTGCCTGAGTGATTTAAAAAGAGACTGTGTAGTAATTTGTGCATTAATGAGAAAGAAATTCTCACTGTACAGTAATATTGCCAGGTGTTATTTAAATAATTATCCATTTAAAACAAATAGGGGTTTATTAGATCTTACGATACCTGTTCACATATGTGCTTATTCAGTTTATTAGGTTTTGTTGTTTCAGCTTTTACCTTGCTCTGTGGTGGGACTCTTTTCCAAGTGCTTCCAGTAACATCTGACAAAAGCAGGTATTTCCTAAATGCACAAGTCAAAACTGATGATTAGCAGACAGTGTGTCAATACAGGGGCAATACAGGTGCTAGTTCTCTATTGTATCTGTGTTACATCTGTGCATATAGAGGTTGTCCACAGTTAAAATAACAAATGCATATTTTAAACTATCATGCTTCTTGCATGGACTGTATGTTAAAATGTTTTATGAAACTTTTTACATTTATGTATTTGGCAGACACTTTTGTCCAAAGCGACTTACAGTGAATTCAAGGTATACATTTATTTTTTTTAATTAGTACTTTTATTTCCTGTGATCGAACCCACAACCTTTGCGTTACTAACGCAATGCTCCACCAGTTAAGCTACAGCAACACTTTTTTAAAAATATTTTTTGTTATATTTTTAAGTGAGCATCAAAATAGCTATGGTTGAGCAGAGCTACTGGATATATTTTCATAACCTCTCCACAGGAATCCCTTGGATTCAATGACAACACAGACAGCAGGGCAGATAGAAGGACTGGATGGAGAAAGTATTGCAGCAGACGGCATTTTAAATAAAAGTACAGAAAAGAGAAAAAGGGGACAATGAAACAGAGATAGAAGCAGAAAAGGCATAAAGAAATAAAGCGGAATTGACAAAAGACAGAAAGAAATAAAAGAAGAAAAGAGAGGCTGAAAAGAGGAGAGAAGTAATTGACTGAAGTTGGGTGGCAGAGAGACTAGTGTGTTAGTGGGCTCTCTAACTCTCTCTAATTGGGGCTGTATTCAGACCTGGCTTTAGTTCTCAAACTTGCTAATGGAGCGTAAAACTCACACACAAACGCACATGCACACACACACACAGTGTTTGTCTCTATACAGCTACAGAGGATAAGTGTTGCTGGGCTACAATGTGAATAGATCAGAAAGAGATTCAACACCTCCCATGGAGGGCTTTCACTCCCCTATTACATCTCTGCTCATAATACCTCTCTTGCTCATTCATTCATACACACATGGATTCCAGAAAGTTACATTAATAGTGGATGTATTCAAAGCGGCTTGTAGGAAGCAAAGTGTGTTTGCCTGTGTGCAAATATCTGTCAGCTGAATGTTGCTTTTAATATTATGATCTGATGATGTCATTGGGACCAAGCTTGTAATCCTGAAATGCGCTTTGTGTGGTAGCTGGTTTTAATTAACTGGTTTTATTCAAGTCAAAATATGATTTCACATTACTTTTAATTTTGGGATACACCAGTGACGGTCATTTTATGGTTGGAATAGCCCCATAAGTTTACTACTACAATTTACAGTGTAGCCTTAAGAGTTTTCTGGATTCACCTCACTTAAACTTTTTTGTTTTTGTAACCAGAATATGAATGTGCAGATTTTCTTTGCTTTATTTTGGCTTTCATTCTGATTAATTAGCACTGTATGAGTAAACACACAATGGCAGTAAATAATAAGTGTTATTAAATCAATTTAGTTTTCATCATCCTGCAATTTGCCTCAATGTTTTTATAGCTTTTGTTAGTTTAGAAGTTGTTTGTCAGTATTATAACCCTGACATGATAAGATTACATTTTTGTATACAGTTACTGCATTACAGCCGTGTTGGCAAAGGCTTCATACTGGAGTTTTCTTACAGTATTTGTGAGTTTTATTGTGGCTGAGTGTTGCTGACAGTAGACACTCTATTGTAGACTCTGATTCTTCTGAGCTTTTAACTGGGATCTCGGTTTAAACTTAAGCACAAGCATTACCACTTAAAAGAAAGTCACAAAAATTATTTTTAAGAAGAAAATTGCCTTGAAAGTTTTGTAAATTTTATTGATTCTATAGACACTTTTCTGTTGTTTTATTTTAATTATGGACGTAGGAACAAAAACATGACTACCTGTATTCGTGTTATTCTTTAGTCTGATACTCAGTCTTAAACTTTCTAAGTTTTTTGAGCTGCTTCGAATTGATAACAGTAAAATTTTTGCTGATGAAAGTTACAGGCCGAAATATAGTATTTTTGATATTAATGTCCACATAATTTTATTACTATAATTATTAGTGGTAATAGTAATAGTATATAATGATACCTCAATCTCTTTTGTAAACATAAGGGCTACATAAAATCGCTTAAGGTTTCTGACAGGAGAAATAAAACTAAATTTGGCATGTTTTGACTTTAAAAGTTTTGACTTTTTGACTTGGAGTTTAAATTATTGTTTACTGACGTTTTTAAAGCCGATTCCCTTCGTTCGATACAAGCGTCATTTTCTTGATCTGTTGTTTAATATCTAGATTGTCAAACAAGTATTATTAGTTTGAAGCACTTAAGACTTAATCTTGAGATTTTCATAATTGCCTGGAAATAAGCTATTCGCAGAGTAATGATACAGGGACAAAATGTAGAAAAACAACAATAACAATAATTACAATTATAAAATATTTATATATTATTATATTGTACTAGGATACATGTTAATAATAATAATTAAATATTGTTGTTGTTGTTGTTATGAAAATTGCTATAATATATTTGCTTTTAGTTAACACATAATTACTCTTGGTTTAATGTTATTTACAAACTAGCTTATTTTTAAACATATTGCAAAACGCGTGAAATAGTGCCTAGGTACTATTTTGTTTGAATTGTACATAAATTGCGATGGTTTAATCAAGAGCAGTCTAAATGTGCATGAGACAAAACAATGCAATTTGTGATTTATGACCATAATATACTTAACATAAACTTGAACTACCGTTAGGTTAGATTATTATAGAAAAACAATTGAATTTGAATTACCGAAAACGCAGGAAAACTGCACATGCCAAGCATATGAATAAACGCATATGAATAAAATTGAATATAATGAGTGCAGCTCTTCACGAAAAATGCTTTTAAATAACCACGATGAGATGTACTTTCGTGTACTGATTGTCTAGAAACAATAGATACAATAACATCTGCTACTGACTAAACAATATTTAGCTGTGTGATAGCCATAAACCCATTAAAACGTATATAGTTTTGTAGTTATGTAGTAGTTAGTTTATATAGTTTTGGAGTTATGTAAGTAATTGTGTATCTGAGTCTTATAGTAAAGGGGAAATAAGGACAGGAAAAATTAGGAAATGATGTGTCTCTATGTCGCGCCATACTCTTCCTCCCACGTTAGACAGTGTGTGTGTGTATGTGTGTAACAGACGCCCTGTGGAGACAGAGTGTGCATGGTTATCATTTCAAAATGATATGATGTAGTAGTTATCAACTCTTGAGATTAATTTAAATGAGCGTCTTGCAGCCTGAATATATCTTGTTGGTGTTTTATTTTGAAAGCGAAAGCGGGCTTAAGGACTCGGGATCGCTGCCCATTAGCTTGACCACTACCATTCTGTAAACACAGCATGCTCGCATGCCATTTACTTATCTGCAAACAAAATTTAATATCTGCAAACAAAATTATTTCTTAATGAATGCACTAAAGAAAGCCGTAAGAGCTCCAATTAAATAAGAGAAAGGGGAGACTTTATGAGTCACTGTAAACGCATAAAATGTGTTTTATGTATGTATTTTTTTAACAGTGAAGTATTTACCCTGGTCATCTTTATCTCCAGCCAGCAGCAGCATGGTTACATCATGGTGGCACTGCTCTAATTGTGTGAATGTGAGCGTGCGAGCGTTTCCTGCTCCAATGGCCTACTGAACTATCTCCACCGTGCATTTCCTTTGCGTCTACTCCAGATACACGTTTTGCGCTTCTGTGAGTCTCTTTTGAGCTTCTGTGATGTTTTGAAATTAGTAGTTTAGTTTTATTTTTTAACTGTATAAACTACAGTTAATTTAAACCACATCCCCTTTGAACGTGATCCACGTTTGATTGCCTAAAAATAATTTTTATCTGGGTTGGTCTGAAACATTTTCTATTGTGGTCTTTATTGCCGTCCCTTTGAAGAAGTGTATCAGTAATTACAAACAACTTTCCTGTAAAAGCATCCATATAGTATTTAATTATAATGGCTGAAGTTCAGCGAACTGGCCTCCTTCGCATCTCCACACATACGGGATAAGGATTTCGCCCTCTGTTAAGCTGATCGCTTTTCCTTTTCTACTCTCTCTAGCCAGTTGTGTAAATTGAATTCTGGCCTTTAGAATGACCGCAGATGACAAAAAGAAAAAGTGTAGAGGAGTGTACTTTCATGGACAGGGCCAGCTGGATCAGATCACGCCGATTATCATCGACCTGAGGGCAGGGAAACAACACGTTTCTCACCCCAGTGACACTGTGTTGTCGCTGGGTTGTAATTACGGAGATAAATGTGGGAAAGAACACGCTATATGTTGGCCACAATGTAAACCGACATTGCCGCTTCTGTTATCTGCTACTTATATAAGTATATACTTTATATAATGTAAATAACATATACAGGCGAGTCCCCGAATGACATTACAATATCTTATGTGGTCATGCAGTATACTGGAAAAATATAAATTTAGTTGATGAGATAAAGTGTTACAAATAGGTACAAATGTGTACATAATAGTTACGAAATGATTACCTTTCTATTTATGTAAAGTATTTATGTAGTTCTATTAGTGTTGTCTAAATTACAAAATGCATAATATTTTTGTGTATTAGTAAGACTAAATTATGATCTTATTATAATCTTGTTTTATATTAAATAACAAGAACTACTATTAGAAAGCAAACTGCTATTACGTTCTAAGTCTGCCGTGTTATTTATCTGGATGTTTTATAAATGGTATCTAAACATTAAAAACAGAATTGTTGTAGTTGAGCTTTATTTCTAAGCTTCAAAAATAGCGTGCCACCATGTCAAGCACAGCACTCAGATTCTCCTGACCTTTAAAGCATAGGCCATTTATAGTGTTTGGATAAGCAACTCACATTGTCTTTTCATCGATAATTGTTAAATGGGCGGCACCAACGTACAAGAGTGTAAGAGCACTGTAACCTTTTTGTTTGTCTTTAATAGAATGACCAGACCTCAGTTCATCTGGACAGCCATCAAATATCGAAAGTTGGGCGTTCTGGTTCATTCTTTCTGGAGTTAAACTTTTATAGCGAATTTGTTTTATCAGAGAGCTGAGACAATAATGTGATGTTACTTGGTATTTCACAAAAACTTGTTGGTAACCTTTACATAGGGTTAACTGCGCCTCCATATTTCCTTCCGTGTCTCTCTGTCTTAAAAACACAATACATGTCGCCACAAATACTACAACAGATACATTATTATTATTATTTATTATTGTGGTTGTTAATGCGGTTCTTTTTTGTCGTCATTTATCTTCTTGTTGTTTTACTCCTACTATATAGTTTAAATTCCCTATAGGTTAATTCATCTTAAAGTATAATGCCTAATACTTAAAACTGATGAGGCCTCTTCAATATCACTGTGTCCTGTCTTGGCTGATTTTTTTTTTTAGGATTAATAGCAAGTGAATACTAAGGCAGTTACCTTATATGCACAGTTAATCGTTGCATTCAATAAGGTAATCAATAAGCCTATCAATAAGGTAATTTCCACTCATCTTGCTTTGTAAAACAATATTTATTATTAATGAAAAACAGCTCGTGTAAAAATATCACACTCAGAGTATACAATATCAAACAACATTGTTTATTAGGCTACTGATAAGTACACGTTGTATAAAAATGCTCGATTTGAACCCCCCTGAATTGCCATTACAATATACAAATAAAAAATCAATTTGCCAAACTAAAAAACGTGTTTTCATACACAGTATATCATTGAAGACATGAGACAATGCATTTTATAGCCTGTTTAAAGATGTTGTCCTGAGACGCCCTATGCGGTGATTACCACAATCACATAGACAACGAAAAGTTTGTGGGGGCAAAAATTAGATTTAACTAAAATGTTAACATAAATATATATTTCTTATTTCACAGCTTGAATATAGGCACGAACGTGTTAATGTCCAACATTCAGCTGCATTTTAATAAAGAAACAAAACAATACAAAAATAATCCTACCTTAAACACAGGAGTGTATCGCTTTAAAAATGTTTGAAGTTTATTTAAGAAATTAACAGCCGCTTGTGCCATTGACAATCCGATTTGCGTAGGTTTCGTGTAAAGACGTTGGTCCGTGCAAGACTCCTGGTAATGGATGTGGCGGATTTGGGGAGAGCTGAGACGCGAGAATCGGCGGCAGCACAGGGACCACCGGGGAAGTCCGTGAGGCACAGTTTGAGTGCGTAGGGCTTAAAGAGCTCCCAATAATGCTGTCTATGGAGAAAGGTGAACGATGAGCCGGGGATTTAGCTGCAGTCTGTATAGAGGAGGAAAGACCGGGACTTAGAGATGGATAGAAGCGGGAACGGGTGAGGTCCGTAGTGGTTGGCATGAGGGAAGGCGCGGGGATGAGAGTTCCGGTGTGAGGATGCCGGGACGGGTGCGGCAGCTGCTGCTGTTGCTGAAAGGCAAGAATGGCAGAATGTGCGTGATAGGGCTGAAGCTGTAGACCGTATCCGCAACCGTAAGGTCCGTAACCGTACGCAGCGGCCGCGGGTAGAAAGCCTCCGTGTTCCCGGAGGAGTTCGGGTGTCTGCTGGCGTTTAAAGCGTTTCCGGCGCCGTAGAAAGCTCCCGTTATCAAACATGTCTGCTGACTCTGGGTCCAGTGTCCAGTAGTTGCCTTTTCCGGGGTTCCCTGGTTCCCGCGGTATCTTGACGAAACAGTCATTTAAGGACAGGTTGTGTCGAATCGAATTCTGCCAAGCTGGGAACTTTTCCCGGTAGTATGGAAATCTGTTACTAATGAAGTCACATATCTCGCTTAATGTCAGACGCTTCTTCGGACTTTGGAGTATTGCCATGGTGATGAGTGCGATGTAGGAGTATGGGGGTTTCACCAGGGTGTTTTTAGTCGTTGGCTTGTAGGGGTCCTGTGCGTTGGATGCATCCGCGCAAGGCGGGGAACCAGTGAGAAGGATCTCGTCGTGCATCTGAGCCACTTCGTCCACGTAGGAGCGCGTGTGACCGTCACCATCATCTCCCTCCCCAACCACGTCGATGTCGTTCTCCTCTGAGAGCACAGACGCATCCGACATCTCGGAGCTCAAAGTCATGGCTCTCTCGCGCAGCCGCGCGGTCCCCGATGGGCTACGGCGGAGAAGCGCTGGGCGTGTTGAGCCTGCGTGTTACCTGCGCTCTAGATTCGAGAGAACTCATAAGACGCTTTGGACAGATGCGCTACGGGCAAATAGGACGAGCCAGTGTGTCACCAGTGCCATAGGCTTTTACTGGATTAATGTCGGCTCTGAATCAAGAGGTCGCCTAGATCCCAACATCCACACGCTTATTCTATCGAGGGAGTATCGGGGTAGACCCTCCTAAAGGCCAAACCAGGATTCCAAAGAGGGCGGACCTTTACTTGCGCTTTATACTACCTCCCTGGTCACATGACGACAAAGCGTCACCATTGCTATTGAGGAGATAAAAAATATCAAGCAGACCGTATTTGAAAAATTATTCAAACAACTGTGAAGTTCATATCTATCTTTAGTGGCCATCAGCGCTTATTCCACAATTCCTTGGGATTTTTTTTTATCACCTGGATAAAATGCAACTGCCTTCTTTAACCGCCTTTTGATTTGGAGCAAGCTGAGCGCACCGAGCAGCAAGACGTTATGGTAGGACCCTCCCCTATTATATGTGTATATATAATAAAATGCATTAAACCAGTAATAAGTGTTTAAACTGTGCTATTCCTGATTTTGGAGACTGTGTTAAATGTCCGGTTTCTGAACGGAATTGTAGTTTTGGATTTTATTTTTTTAAAGGCTTTCACGCATGCACTGGATTTTATGTCTGCATCACTACGCACAGTAGTTTGCGTGACACGGGAGTGCTCTAGATCATCCTCCAGCCATTGGTAATGGAAAAAAGTCAGCTGTTAACTCGCATCAGTCACGCGGATCACCAAAGCGCGTCTAGCTTGCGAAAAAGAAGAATACGTGCGCAAGTGCTTCAAATTGTCATATCCATAACTAATATTTTCAATGGTTAATTGTTATTTATATATATTACGATTTTTCTCCAATTTTAGTGTTAATTTAGTAGAATGTTTTTAAATATAAAAAAAATAAAAAAATGAACACTGTACTGATTTAAAATAACACGTGCGTCCAACGTGCACATGGGCCTATATTAAACAACTGACAATAATCAAGTTGACAATAATAAAACCATAAAATAGATGTACTGCTTGAAAATACAAAATCAGACATTATCAATTCTTGACTCATAAAATAATCAGGATAATAATCAATCAATATTGAAGGATTTAACGGGGATCATAATCTCTACATAAAAGTATTTTTGACCGAAAACAGGTATATACTGTTTATTTGTTTTTATTCCTTTCAGAGATGGTGTTTGTGTTTTTATCTGACTATTTCTGTTTCTTTTTCCACGATTGTTTTACACAGTGAATGTAAGCCGAATGCGTTACTCTGTGAAACCTCATTGCTGAGGATTACAAAGCACTTAGAAACATGTAATTTTACACTATTTTACTTTGAATAACAATTCAAACTTCTAAATGTGTTTGAAACAAAAAACAGTTATCAAAATGAAATAAGCAGTATTCATGTAGTTATTTGATAGTGAAATGAATTATGTAAATGTATATAATAATAAAAATAATAGATCAGAATAGAATAGATCTTTATTGTCATTGTCACAGGTACAACGAAATTTAAAGTGTACTCCAGTCAGTGGAACATTCAACGACGAATAATAAAAATGTATTGTTATTTCTTATATTTTATTATGCTTATATTATTGCTTTATTTTAATTATTGTTCAGATAAAACACAGACCAACAACGTTAAAATAAGAAACCAATTGAAATAAAAAAAACATTGAGAAATTGCATTGAAAGTTGGCTACTAAAACAACTTGTGGTAGGAGTGGTGAAAACATACTTGTCCAAGAGACACACATCACTGACCCAGAGAAAATCGTGGAGCCGACCTAAAATAAAAAAAAAATTCTCAGACTGCTCAAAATGAATCATATTTTCATTCATTACAGTTCCATGTTGGCTCTGACAGATGCAGTGGGTTTAAGGAGTATTTTTGTATGAAGGCAAAAACATCTGGTCCAGTTTGATGGCCGTTTTATGGCAACTCATGTGGTCAGGCTTATACATATATTTACTTTATCCAGAGCTGAAAGAGTGCCATCTCGCGGCATTTTGATCAGTCTGAAGCCACTATAAACCCTTTTACCTGTTTACGCTGTTCTTCTCAGTTTCAGCCAAGGTCAGTTTTTGTTTCTTATTCTTTGATCAATGGTTTGATCAAATCCGTTAGTTTGCTCTGATAACTAAAACCATTCACAAAACGTTTGGTATTATAAACAAATAAACATTAATAAGTAACAGTATTTGTGAACAGCCCATTTTATTTTTCCAAGTATTTTTAAAGTAGTTGGCTTGCTAAATGTTGGTATAAAAAGTCTGGTGCAAGTACAATTATTATTTTATTTACTAGAAATATTGTTTAAAAAGAAAACTGATGAGCGATACTAAGAACGAACCAAGATTGTAGGATTAATTTAAACAGTCTATCTAACTTCAAATGTAGCAGCAAATTATGACGTCGTTGTCAAGTGAACAGAAGATTTATTTATTTGTGGGTTACATAATTACAGTCATAAGCTGCTTGAACTATTGTTTGCAAAAACAAAATGAACCTGAAATCTTTATAAAAGCCGACAGTTGGCCACACTCACAGAAAACTTTACGATTTAGATCAAAAGTAGCCTTGTATGAAAATGAGTAGCTTGTTTATTGTTGCTGTATGTTTCGACAGTATTAAGAGGAAGCTATGCAAATTAAATATATAGTTCATTCAAATAATGCAATTTGGGGATGGTAAACCTTAAGTTATAACTTCTTAGTTTGTAGGACATTAACCCTGACCAAACAATGTTACGAAATGTAAAATAAATAATGTAATAAATAAATCCCAGCTTGTCTATTTAAATATAGCAAATATTTTGTTAATGGCTGAGGGTTGGACAATTCATTTGGATGGCATCGTCACAACAATGACATAACAATGACCGGAAGCGGTGTACGTATTAAATCTGCATAGCAGCGTGCGAGTTTTTTAATGGAGTTTTGAGAATTGGCCGACGTGAGCGGGATGTGTAAATCACATTTAAACTGTTTCTAAAGTCCCGGAGGTGTGAGCCATCCATGCGCTTTCCGTGCCCGGGACATCACGGTGCAAACAGGCCCCATGAAAGCACTAAACGAGCAAACGTAATCTCTGCCCTCGGTCACAAAACCCATAAATGTAATCTGAATTTTAAAAATCTGTAAGGGACTAGCGCGTGTCCAATATGTTTTTTTTTCAAGAATGCACAACATAAAATTGGTAAATATAAACCTGGTAAGTTCTGAGTGCGTTTTATTAGTGTTATATTAGTGCGTTTTGGGGTGCATAAAAAAATCTGACCCTATCTAACTAGAATGGATAATGTTTGTAAATAATAGGCCACAACCATGCTTTGACAAGCTTTTTTCTGCCTATGGGTGCTTAAACCTCTTGACAAGTGTGAAGAAAATTTCTTATTTATAAATATTCCGCATTACAGTTAGCATTTGTTTCTTCTTCAAATTATTTCTAGATTTATATCTATGTCAGAACTTTATTTGTGCTGATAACTTCTCCATGTGCAAATTCAGACTTAACTTAATTTCATGGTATGTTAACCTTTTTCTTTCTTTTTCTTGTAGCTTTTTTTAGTTTGTTTCAGTGTTTATGGCTTTAAGATGTGATGATTTAGATTATTTAATGTTTTTTTTATTGAAAAATCTTTAAATGGCGTCATGTTCATCTATAGGTTACGCAAGCTAGTATTCCTGCTTTCAATTGTAGAGTCATTACTTGATTCTCTCCGGTCATTCAATATATGAAATTAAACAGGGTTTAAGATTCACATACATCAAAGGTTCAGCATTTGCATTGCAGCGGCATTGACGTTTTAGAAAACACAGTAAAGTGTATAATAAATGTTCAATTGCTATAAAAGCACGCTTATTATACCCAGTAAAGTGTATAATAAGTGTTCTATAGCTATAAATACACGTTTATAGATTTTTCATGAATTAATATGAGGTCTCACCATTTCAAACAGACTACTAACAGATGTTATTCATGTTTATAAAATATTAGGGCCATCTAATAAATAAAACAATTTCAAACTATTCGATTCCACAAACTTAATTTACCGTTAAAGTTCTGTTTTTTGGTGTCTTGGTTAAACATGTAGCCCAAACTGGTGCCAAAGGTCCACAGCAGTTTTTATATTTTAATTGCGTTTATAAAACATTTCTTGTCGTTACGTAATTTATAAGTCAATCTGGGACGTTGCAGTATTATTTCACATAAGAGACCCGACAATACAATCTTCTATTCTTGGCCCAGAGAGCAGAAAGGCATGCATGCTTTCTTCCTGCCCACTGCAGCGCATTTCAGCCGTGTCGTCACTTCCGTCCTCCTCTCTCGCTTCCATCTTGCTCTCCGCGTGTTTATGCTGCTAGCGTGCAGGTCAGTGAGGAGCTCTAAAATACTCTTTTTCCTGCACAACCACTCCTGGTTCCGAGGCTCAAGGTAAATAAGTACCTTGTTTAGCAAACGCGGCTGGTTTTTTATAGGATTTACCCGTAGAAAGGGGTCGCCGTCGGTTCGGGTGACACTCGGACCAGCCGGGAGAGACGTGGGCCTGAGAGCGCATGAGACTAGCGGTCCTGCTAACACACCGCAAACAAACGACACCGATCGATCTGATATTATTACATTTATTTTTCTGTATGAACATTATATAACGTTAATACAGTTGACTAAATGCAACTTTGTTACAGATTTTTCCGGCAGTTTCTCAGTATTATCAGTTGGCTAACTTTTTCATTGTAGCGCCGACATTTTTTTTGTTTATTCCCAGACAATCGCATCGTGTTGAGTTTGAAACATTGGATCGCTGTGTACAGTTATTTAGTTGAATGTGCTGTATGGTGTGTATGACAACTATTTGACTTGAACTGTTAGTGTCAGGTGGCCGCTTTTGCTGGCGTGACAAGCCAGTTCCGATCTTGTGCTTATTAGGCCTGAGAACCTCATTACTTACTATTCCTTCCTATTATCATCTTTTTCTGACATATGTGTGTGAAAGTTGAAGCAAGTACCTGATTTTAACATTTAAGTTATGTTTTTTTTTATGAAGTTTTAAAGTTATGAACTGCTTTTCCTAATATCTGTCGAACATTACACAACATCACTGACATCTTGCATTGTGTTTTACAGATGAAAGAAACTATAATGAACCAGGAGAAATTAGCCAAGTTGCAGGCACAAGTACGCATCGGAGGAAAGGTAAGGGGCATAGTTGCTTTTGAGAAAATACCCATTGAGTATTAGTGGACATATAGGTATTTACAATTGTAAGGCGGGTTAAGTTCTTTATAGATGTATTTATGGGACTTTCTTATAGGGCACCGCCCGCAGAAAGAAGAAGGTGGTCCACAGAACAGCCACAGCTGATGACAAAAAGCTTCAGTTCTCCCTAAAGAAATTGGGAGTAAACAACATCTCTGGCATTGAGGAGGTAATGTTTTATTCATCTGAATACACCACTGTTAAAACTCTCATATGTATCTTGTATTGGGTTCAATGTGCACCAGTGCTTTGAACTTTAATTGAAAATTTGATCTGATATTTTACATCATTGTTTTGCAGGTGAACATGTTCACAAACCAGGGCACAGTGATTCACTTCAACAACCCCAAAGTCCAGGCCTCACTGGCAGCTAACACCTTTACCATCACAGGCCACGCAGAGACCAAACAGCTGACAGAGATGCTGCCCTCTATTCTTAACCAACTGGGTGCTGACAGCCTGACCAGCTTGCGCAGACTTGCTGAGGCCTTACCCAAACAAGGTGTGTAATTCAGATTCCAAAAGTTAACCCATCAAACCCCACTTGTTATGTTTGCGACTGTTTGCCCCTCTAAAAGTTGATATGTTACAAAGCTCTATATAAGGAAGCATGTAAAACCCTTCCAGCACAAATACAACAACCATCTTTGATACATATGCATGTTTAAGGCGTCCTTAAATAATGATGTTTTTTACAATATTAATATAATAGTAAATTTAATTCCTTTGGTTCATATAAATTGGGTTTGCAGGATGCAAAATATGTAAATGATTATTGCTAATCTAATAAGAAACAGCCTAATTTTAAGCAATCGATTAAGTCCATTTATAGGTTTACAGTTTATAAAGTGTTACATTACATGAAACAAAGTTACAAATATCTATGCATATAGATTATTATAGTTTATTATATAGTTTATCATTTTCAGCACATAATATTTTGCAGTTGTGGCACAGAATAAATGTTATACTTTCACTAACTTGTTTCATACTCTACACTGAATCTGTACACCTAAAAAAGTCTGGTTTGTTTCGTTGGGCTGTTCAGAGTGTGTCATTACTTAACAGGAAAAAAACTGGGATTTAATAGGTTAAATGCTGATTTTTGCCTGATCTCTTCCTTCAGTGTTGCTCTTTTCAGTTTGTATGTAGCAAACAGCATAATGAATTAACACACAAAGTGTCAGTTGTGTTTTTGCTGAAAACAGGTGTAAGCACATATATGGGGGAGGGGTGTTTCATTGCTGCTGGTCTTTTTTTACACTTTATAGATGCATTGAATAACGGTATATTTCAGAAGCACTTTACCCAAACAGCATATCTTTGAAAACATTCATTTTATAATAAAACCATCCTACATAATGTAGAGAACATTCTGTGAAAATATAACATTGATGTCTATAACATTGAAGGCTGTGTCAGAGATTAAAATTACTAAAAGTAATAACTTTGATGCTTCTGATCTCATAATTACATTAATTTTAGCCAGGATTTCACACATGAATTGTCTTGTTTGAGCGTTTTTTTTTTTTTTTGTTTGTTTGACATGATGCATTCATAAATTATTTAATTCATCAGGAAGATATTTCATGTTCTGTTGGGGCTTATGATGAAACCTCTGAACTGATGGATTCATAATTTGTATGTTTAGTCATGTCGACATGGAAGTGTATATTTTGTAATCTCTCTTGGCAGTAGTGGGAATGTTATTTTAATTGATAACAGTACATGTTCTAGTTTCCCAACTAACAGTGAAATGGTTTATGGGTGCACAATTTGACCCTTCCTTCTATTGTTGCAGCTGGTGAAGGAAAGGCACCAGTAGCTGGTGGAGAGGAAGATGATGATGAAGTTCCAGGTATGGCACTATAAATCTTTTTCCTCTTATTTTTAATCTTAATTCCTAATACAGATTACTTTAGCCTTTTTGATTGTGTGCTGCTCTTAAAACTTGTGTATTTTGCATATGCCTTCTAGTTTGTGGTCCACAATTATTACCATCTGTCCTTTTATGTGTGTGGTGTAATGTAAGCATAGCACACATGCTTGTGTTAGTACAGTGACTGTGTGGTGTGGTCAGTCCAGAAAACGGGTTTAGACAGGTCATTTTTGGCTCCTACAATGCCATCTTAGATGGGTGTTTAAAGTCTCTATTGTTTATGAGTGCTGAAAACTTGGTTTGCTTTTCTTTTTGAAAAGAGGGGGGAAACGCATAAGGTTGCTATTACAATCCCCCTCATCTCCTCCCTAAGTCGACTTCAGTCAGTAACCTAAGTCTCACAAATGTAAAGTATGATTACATTTCTGACACTGCAGAGTTAGCTCACCAGCATGATGACAAAGGGTTAACAGCTTGCGCTATTCAGACCATTCCTGTGATTCAACCTTTTGTGTCCCCTCTGAAAACAATTAAACTTCTGTTAGTGATTTCCACTCTTGACACCCTGGAGCGAAATGGTTAGATGTTCCATTTATCAGATTTCATCTCATAAAAGGCAGCCTGTTTTTGATCCTCTGTGGATCCATTTTTTCAGCTGTGGGCTTCTCAGTCCCACAGTGCTCATTTATGTTTGCTGTGGAAATCACACTCACGTGACGTCCACAGATGCACAGATATTACTGTTTGCATATCATGTTTCTATAAGCACTCGCAGGTTGTTTCTTTAAGGTAATATTTTGTTCATGGCACTTTCACACAATGTTCAGTCTTCACAAACTCTTTTGAATCATCTTTGTATGACGTTGACCTGTTGATGTTTATTCATTAAATGCCTGTTTTCTCTTTTTACAGATCTTGTGGAGAATTTTGATGAGGCTTCAAAGAATGAGGCAAATTAACTCCATGGGAAGGAAATGGCGTTTGAAATCTGCAGTCTCAGCAGAGACGTGGGACTTTTTTCCGGTTTCTTTTATAAATATTGCACCCCATCCCATCTTTTTTTTGTGTTTTTTTTTTTTCTTATGCACTGCTTTCCCACTCATGTCAATGCTGAGAGTGTGAGATTGTTTGTACCACACAACTTCATGCACAGTTTTATGAATGTGTTAGTTTGCTTGTGTGGTCCAAGAGGCATCTTTGTCTCCACCTTCCGTTACTGAGGCTTAGTTGTTTGCGGCATGAATCAACATCTGGAAATAAACATTCGTTATTGACAAAATGCTTATTAAATACATTGTTTTGTCTTTATTGGGGTTGAGGTCACGCTTCATGTTGGCTTAAAACAAACTTTACCCACAGGTAAAATTTTTACAGGTAGAAAATGCATTTTTAGAGGATTTTTCTAGTCATACAGCACTTAAATAGGTTCTGTTTGCTTTAGATAAGCTGACTTTAAAGGCAACATGACTTCTGGTTGTAAAAATTGTTTCTTTAAAACATGCTGAAGTTACTAAGAAGAACAATTCAAACATTGGATGTTTCAGTTTAAATATTTATTTACAGTATTGTAGCACCAAAATTGGAAAAACTTGACAAATCTTTTGAAAGTGCAAACAGTAATGACAAGTTAAAATAACTATTTTGACTGTAAACCAGTTTTTAACCAGTTATGTTTTTTTATCTGATTATTGTCAAGTGCCCATATTGTGGTTCACCTGAATGGTTTTATGACCTATTCATAAAATCAGTAGTTTGTGAAACAGCTGTGGCAAGTTTATCTCTTCAGGTACACAATGCAAACTAGGTAAAACTGTTAAAGCCCCAAATCACATTGACAAAACTACACGTACATTTACAGATTTACACACTTTCATACAGTCAGATGTCAAACAAACATGGAAAGCGGATATTACACATGCAAAATGATATTGTCTGCTTTATCCGTTCACTAATATTAAACACTCAAATAATCTCTCCAAATATCTTTGTGTTTCTTCTCTTTCACTGTTACTTTACAGCCATGGTCATTCTTTGATACCTTGCAGAAGTTTCAGAAGATGAGCCTCCAACACCTGTTGAACTGTTGAAATAAAGTCAATTATGTGCAAGTTAAGGCTGTAATTAAATACACCAGTGGAGTCTGTTTCATATATCTTTACATAAGTGTTATGTAGAACATCTGAAGAAAACAAGCTTAATGGTGATGTCCATGTTATGTTAATACGGCAATAGTAATATATGTATAGTTACCATTTCTATGACCCATCGCCACAGCCATGTCCATAGCATTAAAACCAGAGTCTGATTCCATGGTGGGGTCAGCTCCACTATCTGTTCACAATTAAATAATATTTTTTATGCAATGGACCAGATTTGAGGAAATTTGAAAAACAAACACTGGAATGCAATACAATTAAACTGAATTGATTTAACGTGAGCTTTTACCTAAGAGGATTTCCACACAGTGAACATGATTACCATGAACTGCATAGAGTAAAGGAGCCCCACCATTCTAAAAAACACAAACTGCCTCATTAAACACAAGCATTGATTCTGAATACTGAACTTTTGATATTAAGTCATTAATACTTGCAAAGTCAAAATAAAATCATTGTATAAAACATCAGTTCTCCTAGAACAGCTTGTACAATCAAATTAGTGGAACTAAAATTCTATAATTAATTACAGCTTTAAAAGTACTGTTTTATATAAACCACAAACAAAATCCATCTTAAAAACATTTGTAAAGTTTAACTACTAGAACATTTTGTAAAGGTCACTGAAATGTCTGACATATGATTGCTATTCTCACGTCTCAAATTTCAAGGGGTTGTTACATGAACAACCCATGGGTTAAAACATAGACAACTACTTACCCAATCATACTCGTTCACATCAACTCCGCAGTCAATGAGCATTTTCACAATATCTGTGTATCCTTTACTGCAGGCCAGTGACAATGCGCTTTCTCTTCCCTTGGCCAGAAGATGAGGATCTGCACCCTGCAAGAACGTGAGATAACCAGTATTACTTCTATAACACTAAAGAACTGATCTGGTGAATGTAATTAATGAATTATTGAATGTTAATGTTGTGATGTTGCGCTCACAGTCTGTAACAGGAACTCCACCACAGCGATCTGGCCATGAGCTGCTGCCCACATCAATGGAGTGAATCCCTCTTCATCCTGTAGGTTTATCACAGACTCTAATGGAAAGTGAAACAGGAAGGTAAGTGTCAGTGATTCAACCCTGTATCACATTTATCAAACGTTTAGCCATGACAGACCTAAGAGTTACTGTGTAAGACTAAATAGCACTTCTACATTCACAACAATGTTACACAGAAACTAACCTTGTTCTATTCGACTTGCTAAAAACACCATCTCTCCTTGTGCAGCCAGCTGGTGTATAGACAGGGCTGAAAAAGAGAAAAAATGGTGGACAAAACTGTGTGGTACTGCGATGGGTTCAGATAGTAATACCAAAGTAATTGACATGTACATGGTTATACTTTACACAAAATATACAAAGTGTGGGTTGACAAATATACAATTTTTTTTCTGGTGACAGCCTTGTCAAGTATAACCTTTAGAAATATAAAGAAAAATAAATATATGAGAAATAATGATACTTACAGTGAACCAGCAACGGCGTGGATGAGACCTCATTGCCACGATGTTTATTGGTGAGTGTGGTTGACTGTTTAATCGGAGAGAAATGTTTGGTGGTTGATGGTGTGTACACATGTCTGACCTGAATACCAGGTGATGGAGATGTCTGGATATTACACTCCGCTGTTGACAGAGAAAAGACAGAAAAATCATTCTTTCTCACAGAGAAATAACACTACAGGTTATTGTTACTGAATGGATTTGCTTGGTTTTAATTCTATTAGGAAAGTTTTTCATTTGACACTTTATAACATTTTAATCTGGCTGGAGCAAATGATTATGTTTTAATCAAAGATAGATAAAAAAATATGTTTTCATTACTATATATACCTATTATTATACTTTTATTTGTTTTTCATCACAGAATCTGTGTAGACATTAAAACATACAAACATATTTTTTACCTTTAAATAACACTGAGGCTACCTCCAGATCAGAGTTAACCTGGTCCTGAATGTTTTTACTGTCTTCCTCGTTTAATGACTTCACAAAGCGTGAGCACACGTTCATGTCAAAGCGATTGGGTAAAATAAACTTTATGCCCATGGTGTTCTGTGAGTTGGCATCCTCCACAGAGCCAATAGTGACTGGTGGCTCCACCTTGATGCCTGTCACCTCTGGCAAAGAGCACAAGCTTTCCATCTCTTCTGATGACATTGGGCTGCTCAGAATCTGTGGTCTGCCAGAGGCTTTGATTCAAACCCTTATGAAAAGCATGGAGTAAGTGTAGCACCCAGGCAAAATTAAACTCTGTACCTGGGATATTTAGAGAGAAAGAGATATTTTAGTTTTAACTTATTCACATAAACTTATCATAATCTCCAAACCCAGCACACTTTCAAATCAGTAAACCCAACATGCTGGAATAAGTCGATAATCTTCGAGAAAAAACCTTACAAGCCCAACAGTATTAACACAGTGTTAATTTGTGCAACCAAAGCTCGTGTGTTGACCAAACGGCTAGCCAACCAATGGCGAACTATATCTACTACTCTCTTTATCAATAAACACCACGTGAAACCTTCACTTTACGAACAACTCCTACATTTACGTATTTCATTTTCTTCATTAACACAAAAGCACTAAGCATATGCAGCAAGCTGGATTAACCGGCTCCTAGTTTATTTAAGCACTAAAATCAGTTTATGTGCAATTTCTAGACTAACATTACTTGAAACTACAGACAAACTACCGTTGTTTACATTTATAAATGTAATCAGAAATACCTACCGGTTTAATAACAGCCGTTTTGACAGGTTGTTCAAAAGGTGAATGTAAATAAAGTTTTTTCAATCGATCACGTGATTCGGAAGGTGGAGCCAAAATGTTTATCTTGGTTTATAGAAAAATGGGTTACATTGTAATGTCAAGTTGTACGTAGTAATTACATTGTAAGTGGTAACGTTGTATAAAAATCACCCCCACTAATTAAAGACATATTAAGTTTGAGTTATTTCATTTATTTGCCTTAAGGCTTTTACCTTAGTAAGCAATTGAACACATGTCTGAAAAAAATATCTTTAAAAGTTACTGTATATTTCCTGCAGCAAATCTTGGATGACAAGGGACGTTTTTTTAGTGTTCTGCAAAAAACATGACCAAATGACCTCACCACCCTCCTCAATATGGATGCTAATGAGCGCCTGTCATCTATTTATTAAAATATATTTGTGTCATTTTGGAATTAGTGGTCAGTGGATATGTAATCCTGTAGCAGTCATTCTCAGAATCAAGTGGAGCAAGGGATAAATATTTATGTAAAATCTGTCCCAAACACAGTGAAAAGAAAACAGAATAGACTGGAGTCTGGCCCCAAATCCAACCACATCACCACTGCAAAAACATTCAGATAACATTTTCATTTTCTGCTTTGCAACAGTACAATTTGAACTGACAGATACATTTCTCACTGTGGCATGTGAAGGATGTCACTGCCTGTTGACTGGAAACATTTTTGTGATAACAGTACAATTGCAAAATGGTAACCTAAACTTCAGACATGTTATGCATTATGTATAACTTGAGCCTCAAGTTATAATAATATCTCCTGTAATGACTCCAATACTCTGGCAGTTTTTGACACCTCATACATCATGACCACTACAGTGACTTTCTGTTCTGCTTGAGTGGATCTGAAATTATGCATTTATCAGGTCTGTGGTTTTCCCTCCGCCGGTCAAAGTTGCAGAAAAGTAATCAGATTTGGGATATAACAAATATTTCTGCATAATCTGTCAAAGTTAAGCTTTAGCAGGCTATAAGCTCCATTCACTTTTGTGTTCTCAGCTGCCCTCTTGTATATTATTTTAACAGAACCTAAAGGAAGGTTCTAAATGAATTGTCTAAATGAAGGAATTTAGGGCAAAGCCTAAAACAGGCAACAGTGGCACTTTAAACAAATCTTTAAACGAGCACAACATATGGAAATCCCTTTTTGGAATCACTCCATTGCTTACCAAAGTACTTTATATTTAAATAAAACAATATAAAATGGCCAGCATTCAGTGTCTTGTTGTATTCTGAATCTGATGACTACAGTTTTGCGCACATTGTTTGATTGTGATTGGAGGCTGTCATTGAGGTGATCCAGTAAAGCATGGTTAAAAATTACACAGAGATTGGCCCCAGGTTTAGGCCTCACACCTGACCACTTAACCTTATGGTGTCATAAAAGAACCAATAGAAGCAATTGAACTATGTGCAGAGAGGTTTTTTCTGTAAGGCCTGATCTCATCAGATCTATTTCAAGATCTTTCTGTTGTTTTGTTTGTTACTTATCTCTTTGTTTGTTTTGAGCTGACTGTGTGAGGTCAATTCACCTACACACTTCCAAAGCTGCAAAGTGGAGATTTCCTAACTCCGTGATTAGGGACTTTGCTGGTTGAGACAGCATTTAAATCCCTTGTTTTGGATTTAGCCAGTTAATATTGCACTAATCTTATTCTCTGGCACTAAGAGGTCTGCTTTGGCCAGAAGCCCCTTTATTGTTAATGAAAGTTTTTTTTTTATTGTTAATGTATCATACTCTGTTTGAGAATACTGCCTGTAAAAAGTTCAGATGTAAATATCAGAAATAAATAATGATGCTAATAGAGCCAGTGGATTACAAAATTTTAGGGATTAAATATTTTGAGCCAATAACAAGGATGTATTTGCTTCAAGTTTATCAAAACAATCAAGCAGTGTTTTGTGTGCCAGGTAGGATTGGATGTGATTTAAATTTATCCAAGAAAACAAAATATTTATTATATTGTCCAACACAAACACATAAGGCAGCATTTGTTGGAAACCTTTACTAAACATAAAAAGATTTTTTAAAATAACATATAGGCACAGAGATAAGGATTATAAGTTTTAAGATTATAATTTAGCTTCATTACTTTGCAATATCAGATGTTAAATCTGTTTTTATATCAGTATGTGTAATGTAGATTTGGTCAAACAGATTATTGACAAAATTAATGCATGACAACATCTGTGAGAAGGTTTAGAAATATTGACAAATCAAGCCCCATCTATGTCAAATGTCTGTCACATTTAGGATGTCAGCATGTCTGACATCAAATACTGACAAAACTGTGAGAATTAAAACTATATTCTACTTTTCATGTTCAGTGGCTTCTGATGGACTTTGGTAGTTTTGGGAAGTTTAGCTGTGTATCTGTGTGTATTACTGTGTCAGTGGAGGGCTCTGAACAGCCAGAGCAAGAGATTGCTGGAAGGCAACAGAGAGTGCACTTGTAGGTACATGGAATGAGAGGACCCCTGTGTTTTTGATGTGATGGACAACTGGGTCAAACTTAGGTCAAATCTTGGATTTGAACATGCATAGAACATTTATATATATATGTATGTGTGTGTGTTTGTGTGTGTGTGTGTGTACACACTCAACAGTCAATAAATACAAGTCGACAAGAGGATCAAAAACAATTTAAATGACAATTTAAACTATACTAATTGCAATTGCAGTACCTTATACAACACAAAACCAGAGGATGTTTATGGATTTTAGCAGGTATACAGTATTATTCTGAACTTATTACTATGGCTTACATATATTTTATTGAGTTGACCACAGCTGTGGTAAATTGGCTTTTTTTTGCCCACATACTGTTAATCCTAATTATCTTGATGGTAGTGCTGTTTAAGATGTAAACGCATGCCCACACATCATAATTCTTTATGTTGCTAAAGGTTTCTTTGGTCAGCTTGGTGTGCTTAGGGATGTGACAACAGGCTGATGGGTGATTTGGGATCTGTCATTCAGGGCTGATGGAGAACGACTGATGTTATAACCAAGTCAGGAACAAAAGGAGGCCGCAGTGGGAGGGTGGTCCAATAAATGCGTTGATTTTGGGAGAGCCCACCAGACACCCTTGTGTGTTCTTCCGGTCAGTGGGATGTCTTTATAGCAAGGCAGCTGGGACTTCTGAATTTGTGCTGGTGATTTGTAACCAGTTTTTCTCT